>JAAMPI010000772.1:0-26218 GCA_013054445.1 Cudoniella acicularis | reverse complement strand
GGGGGGTTAGGAGCGCGAATGAGGTGGATGAGTTTGCGGTTAGGGAGGATCTGATTGCTTGGAAATTACCTGGGGCAAGGGTGACTACATGAGGGGATAGGAGAAATGAGGCGCGTTGAGGGTTATATATATATAAGCATGGCATGTGCATGGAGATTAAAATTTGTGTATATAGTATACTGGTGGGCATAGGGTTTGGAGTTGGTTGGTATGGTTGTATCTCTGGCTCACAATCCGTATAGTACAATGCTTATTACTAGGATCTATCATTTATTAGATTTTTCTGGAAATACACAGATACTCATGCTCGTAGGGTATCACATCATATACATTCTGTAATTTTTAGCCAGCAATAAATAAAAGCGGAAATAAAATAAATACAACTAAGTAATTAAAAAAAATAGATGCGGCATATAAAGGGTAAGGCAAGCCAATCAAGAGATAAATCGTTAATGTATTATAAATTCAAGAAGCAAGACAAACGGTGAGTAGCAAGAAAGGTACATGGTATCAAAGTAGTTTAGTATTATTTATCTTTACTTCAAACAAGAATTATACCGTATGGTATTTTTCTATTATGTAGAATACAATAGGAATGGGGTATAAAATATAAAATCTAAGTAACAGAAGTGAAACTAGAACGTTAAAACTGATGAGAGAAAGTAAAAGATAAGAGAAAAGAGATAGAAGCCGAAGTAGGTGTTGCTAGTAGGAGAGAGGCAGCTGACGAGGTATGGAAATGAAGAAAGTAAATAGTTCATGATAAAGGAATCTCACGGCTATTATAAGGTGGCAACGCTGTGTGCAGTTCACCCGCTCATAAGTTAAAACTCGAAACCTCTTTTCGGGAAGTAGAATCAAATTCATTTTGTCTTGTCTCATCCCTATCGTAGATTGGAACAAGTCGATTCCTACAGCCCCCAAAATTCCATTACACATCACACATAGTCCATACCATACCATACCAGAACATACCACACTACAGCCTCCCCTCCCCTCCCTTGGCCCATTCATTCCGTAATAAAAAACACATGACCAACGCCATATCGTATGTACCCTACAGTACAACATGCACTTTCCGTCCGCCTGTCCATCAGGTCGTGCTCGTGTCCAAAACGCCCGCCCACCTAAAATCCAGATCGGACCGCCGTTCTGGATTGGTTTGTGGAAAATAAGTAAGTAGAAGTCTTACGCCAGTTCCATGCATACATGATGATTTGTTTTGATGCTTTCACTCTTTCTGTCTTTTATGCGTATGTGTATGAAACTCGTTTGCGTGTGGCCGTGAGGACATTGCGGTGTTCATCTCTGTATCGACAACGTATGTTTGTCGAAGATCGAATCAGGTCTTCAATTGGGCGAGCTGAGCGTTTGACTCGATTCCGAACCGGCGCGTAAGCTAGCAGCTGCTGTAAGCTTCCCATTACTTGTACTGACACCAGTGACAAGTTTCGTTTCTCCGCCCTTCATTGGGATACTCTTTGCCCCTGATGGTCGAGATTCCCCATTCGTACTCGCGGAACCAGGCTTGAGTTTGAGCTTGATCGGAGGTGTAATGGGACTGGAGCTTGTATCGGGTGGGTCGGTGGGTTTCACGCCCCCTTTTCCATAGATCCACTTCTTTTCCCGTTTCCCACCATTGGTAATACTGCCCTGGTTCGGCTTCTTTATAACAGGCGGTTTGATGACCTTCTTCTTAGGCTCTACCACCACAGTACCATATTCGCTCGCATTGTCATCGTCTCCGCCATCGTCATCCTCATCATCTGTAGCTGGAGCTTTCTGCTCGAAGCTTAAATTCGAACTTGACATTTGTGACGCAGACTTTGCCATCTTTGGAGCTTTGAGTTTTGTCGCAGCTGTCTTCTTGATAACCTTCTTTTTCTTTTGGGGTGAGGTATCCGAATCGAAATCATCTCCTACCTCCCTCTTATTTGGGCTGCTCTTTCCTTTCGGATTTTGCACACCAGGGGGTGCTGGAGTTCCGTTTCGACTTCCGGGAGGTGTACTTCCGTTCTGGCTGCCGTTTCCGTTGCCATTTTGGATCTTGAGGAGAGCTGCTCGTGAAGAATCTCTCCCACCACCTCCAATACATTTGATCATATGATTGTTCATTCGTTTTATAGGAAGGAAAGTATTGCAATTGTGACATTTTGCGTGAGGGAATGAAATTGGTTTTGGAGGTCCTTCTCCAGGAGGTGGCGATGGGTTTGGAGAATCTTGGCTTCCTGATGGCGTGCCTTCTTTTGCAGTTTGTAGCAGAGGATTGACCATGTCCTTCTTCTTCTTTCCTCGACCCGGCCCCTCCATTTGAAACGTCTGTCCGTAAATATCATGGTATGGTTTTTCTATGAAAGGACGCTTTTTGCAATATTCCACACCAGGCTCCGGTTTTCGAGACCCAACACCGTCGGTAGGGAAGAGAAGTCGGGGCAGATGGCATTTTGGACAAAGCATTTCGGGCGTGGTTTTCAACGGATTTCCTATCAGATACACCTTCCCATCATCATATATAGCAGAGTCAATTTCGACCTTATGTGGGGGCTCTGGGGCCGGATTCGAGTCGTCCAAGGGAGGTGCGGTTTGTGCAGCTTTGTCTTCGACAAGAATTGCTGCAGATGAGCCTTTTGCCATCTTTTCTTCCCGATGTGTGTTGAGAACTATATCGTGGATTATGTTGTAGACAATGTCATCGAGTATCGCGTGTGCCTATTAAGGAGGTTAGACATCGTAACTTTGCCCCCAACGTGCAGAAAGGAATTCGGAAAATGAATAAAATTTACCAAGACGCCCATATTGTCAAGAGGCTGATCATTTCCGGGGACAATGATACCGGTCTGCGGAAAGCTGTCGTTGGCAGCCATGTTGTGGTTGTTCTAGTGAGCAGGCTGCGGTAATCTGCGGATGGGGGAAAAGGAACGTTTGCAATGCACTCAATGACAAGCTGCAGGACGATGCAAAGGGGATAGAGGAGCACAAGACATGAGCGGGCATTTTCATAGTGCGTCTTCCTGCGTGGCCGGCATCTTGAGAATAAGGAATATTGTCGGCGGCGGGTCAATAGAAGGGCAATTCTTTGCACGAAGCTATTGTCTGAAACCAAGCTTCACCTTCGGTCAGGATTGATGTTCAGGCTGGGGCTGTAGGGGTCGATTCTGCCACGCGCTTAGATTTAAGGTTTGGTGGAGCTGGAAGGCGGTGGCCGAATGGGGTTAATGTGCCGCCAGCGAACGAATGAATGCATGTCAACATTTCGATGCGACTAAAAACACCGCACTGCGGGAATTTGTATGTGGGAGGGAAGCATATAGGGGCTCGACCTTGGAGCGCGACTATATGAAATCTTCAAAGTAATCTCAACTTCAAAAGACTGCAATTCAGCAAAATGGAGACGAATAGTACTTCCACGCCTCTGCAGGCCCGAACACAACCATCAATACGATCGTTCTTCCAGCCACGAACACCAAGTTACACGGCACCGCCAGGAGCGATCACAAGCAAACCCACCAGCGCCACAAGTCTTCCTCTTAAGCAAACGTCACCCTACTCTCCTCCCCAACCATCGCCGCCTCAGGTTCCAAAATCCAATCCCAATATACTCCCACAAGCAACCATTTCTATGATCCGACAAGAGCACATCCAACCCTTGCGAAGAATCAATTCCCTTCTTCTCCCGATCCACTACCCCGACAGCTTCTACCACAAAATCCTCGAACCTCTGCCAACTCCCAGTTTTTCTCGCGTCATCCAATGGGTGGATCCTGATTCTACAGAAGCCAAAGTTATCGGAGGTATAATCTGTCGACTTGACTCCACACCTACCCCGGATTTTAGTCCCACAAATCCAACTTTCATTCCAGGATGCTACGATATATACATACAATCTCTGGCTCTTCTATCACCATATCGAAGCAAAGGACTCGCCGCAGCAGTACTGAATGAAGTTATCTCGAACGCAACTCTTACCAGCACATCTCCCGACGGAGTACGAATCGCAGAAATATATGCACACGTATGGACTCAGAACGATGAGGCCTTGGAATGGTATGCGAAAAGGGGATTTAAAAGAGACGAATATGCAGTTGTGGGATATTACAGAAGATTGAAACCGGATTCCGCTTGGGTTTTAAGACGAAGGATATTGCCCAGTGATCATTTACAGTCTCTCCCTGTTTCAAATCCACCCAATGGGGCCGCTATTTCGAATAGCCCTTCTCCAGCTCCATCACTGAAACTGCCACCACAGTCAGTATTAGAAGCAAGATCGGGAAATATGACACAAGCGCGATCATTCCAGGAGAAAGGCCCAGAAAGAGAGTGGAATGACCTACCTGAAGATGTGCTCGGAAGCTCCTTGCTCAAACCAACGAGTCAGAATGGGTCCGCAGAGGCTAGCAGGGCGAGCTCGAGAAGTAGTTCGAGAAGCGGCACGGGAGGAAAGAAGAAGAGAGTTTACCCCGCTGCAGCTTTCGGCTCTTAAGCCTTGATCGCCCAGTCCTCGAAAGTATTATGAAAATGCATGCACGAAGAAATGAAACTGAAGGCGTTGAGTTGCATTCGGATGACGGCGTTTGAGACGGAGAAAAAAATATTCATGAATCAAGACGAAATGGCATGCATGAAGGAGGCATTATGATTTCACGGTTGAAAGAGAATTAGATATTTCGTGTTTAGAGAGAAAGTCGATAAATAGGGCGTGCTGCAGCGCGCTGACATTTTCCAGAATTAGATTCAACAAGAATTAAATTTAAACTATTCATTGCTCAAAACCTGCCATTTGGAGAACGGATCTATTTCTTCTCTATTCCTTTCTCCTCTATTCCTCTAGTTATCCCCTCTCTTTCTACACATCAATCAAACAAAAATGGTATGAAATTAATTTAACAACCATCAAAAGCGAAAAGTCCTTTTCATGGGTTTATTTTCTAGATTTTAGTTTTCTGTTGTTTTAATAGTAGAATAATTACATTTATGTAATACCAAAATAGGGCAAGCTAAGCTGTGGCAAATAGCGACAGCGACAGCGATAGATTCTTCTGTCTATGTGTGTTTCGACGCTTGTTTTGATACTGGATTTTCAAGATTTATCATCCTCGTCATCCTCCTCAGAAACACTAAATTCATCCGTATCATCTGCCTCCCCATTTATATGCTGCACCCCACTCACCACTTCCTTTAGTTCCTTTTTCTCATCTTCAACCTCTTTCTTGTCACCATCCATCCTCCCCTCAAGATCTTTCCCCTCCCCCCCGCAAAAATGCCCCTTGGTTTCAGTAGATTCCCTAACCCTTGTCGATTTTTAGGTTCTGATAGAGAAAACAGGAAGACATGATGAGCGTGCTCATTAACTTTCTCCTCTTTCTGTTTTTTCTGCTCTACTTTACCACCTTTCCCCTTTTTAGACTTTTCTTTCTCAGCTTTTTCCTCAGCCTCCCGCTTCGCTTTCACATCTGCCCAATCGGATTCTAAACTCCCATCTTCGGTGTATTCCCACATTAACTTGAACTCTCCTCTTAATAAAGCTGTAGCCCAGAGGGATATCAAGACGCCAGGAACGAGGTACAGAAGTGCTGGTTGCGCGTGGTTGAAGATTTTGAGCACGACGAGGGTGGTTACCATGCTAGTGATGTAGCCTATGACGCTGGCATAAAAGTAGGTTTTGGGAAAGCGGGCGCCATCTGCGGGGGTTTTTGTAGTTGAAGAGTATGAGGTCCAGAAGCGTTCCCCCCAAACACCGGTGGCTGCTTCGTAGGGGGCTTTGTATACTTTCTTAATCAGGTCCTTGGGTAGGTTACCTGGTGAACCAAACGTATGGAGGTCTTGGGCAGTGCGGATTTGCTGTTTGCGAAGGTATTGAAGGTAGAGGTCGAAGCGGAGGGCGATGGCCATCATGATGCCGGGAAGGACGACGTCGCCTAGTCCGAGCATGCTTCCTTGCTTGGGGCCTGGGAAGACGAGTTTAATGGGGACATCGAGGGAGGTGGCAACGGTGACCATGAGGGGCGTATAGAAAACCATGGTTATGTCGTAGATGAAGAGTCCGGCAAGAACAAGGGAACCGGTCCAAAACGTGGTAGGGGACATGAGTTGGAGAGTTCCATAGCAGAAACCGAAGCCGAGGAGGTTGGTTAGCCACCAGGTTTTTCCAACGGTGTTGTAGAGAGTGATGGCTATTATGCCTAAAACAAGCCCGATTGCATCGTTGAGACGGACGCGAGATTTTATGTTGATGGCGTTGTGGATGTAGCCGCGGAAGATCCAGGTGTTTTTGAGGAGGGCACGGAGGTTCCAAAGAGACTGAGTTGTGGATTTGGAGAATTTGATATCAGAAAGAGGACCAGCTAGAGGGTTAGTTTTTCCGTCCGCAAATTTCCGATACTTTTGTATTCCGGATTTGCTGATATCCCCAACGAGTTGCTTCGACAGTTCTTGGTCGATGAAATATGTTTCTTTGCGGGAAGACCAAGCGGAAGGAAAAACAAAAGTCGTAAGAACATTCAATCCATCGCCAGCAAGTCTTCCAACCCCGAAGATCCCAAGTCCAGAGAAATACCAAGTGAGAATCCTGTTGAGAAGAGCAGGATCCTTCAACCATTTGATGATGAAATACAAGCCTGCCAACGTGATCCCAGCCAACACAGGAAACATGATGGCATCCGAAGGCGTGAGACCTTCAACGATAGGGTCAACTTTGATTTCATCGTCCTCTTCATCACCATTCTTTGATTTCTTCGGTGCTTCTGCTGATGGAGGCCGCCGTAATGAGGCATGTGAGCCGATGTAAATAGGAAACAAGGCAGAAAGAATCAGGTGAGTTTCCATCTGAATGAGTTCCCTCCGTTCGTAAATTTTGTAACCATATTTCCCAATAAAATGGAGAGCTGGACTGTCGCCCTGGAAAAAGCTGAGGAATTTCTCCATTGCTGCTGAGGTGTCCATGGTGAGAAATAATATTGTATCGATTTACGACGAGGCTCAGCCTGGCTCAAGGATGAAGACAGATGGCAAGATCTTGCTTGCGCATCAGAAACGCAACGAGCGACGAAAGATATGTCAAAGAGAGAAGCTTTCAGAGTTCAAATGTAATTTTTTCTGGGAATATGAAAGAGTGGAAGGAATGTGACAGGGTAGATGTTTTTATTTGAGGTTGCCAAAACCAAGAAATGACGAGGCGAGGAAATATTTTGGCGGGGTTCAGCCTTGCCAGGAACAAACACAAAATTATCAAGAACGACTATTCAAATACACTTCTACGGGCACCGCATCAATTTATATCGCGCTATTCGACTACTAGAGTCACCACAGAGCTTCGGACTTACCCTTAGCGTTACGATAACCGTCTGTCGCGACCCTTGGCGCAAAGCCCATTCCCCTAAATGACGACCAATGTCGCGTTAGAAACTACAATGGCTAGTTCTACATCTGCCAACTGCTTGAGAGTCTGCTAATGCCTTACAGGGCGTGATTGTAGTTGAATTATACCACGAACACGCTCCAAAGGTACGCTCCTCATCCAGAAGCTCCTCCCTTCCTCCAGCCAACTGACCTCTTTCAGACATGCAAGAACTTCTCGACTCTCACCTCTCGTGGCTATTACGATACCCTCCTCTTCCACCGCATAATTCCGAACTTTATGCTACAAACCGGTGATCCGACAGGCACAGGGCGGGGTGGAAGTTCTATTTATGGCGAGAAATTTGAAGACGAGATCAGCCCCTCCCTCAAACACACCGGAGCGGGAATCTTGAGCATGGCGAATAGTGGTCCGAATACGAATGGCAGTCAATTCTTTATTACGCTTGCGCCAACACCATGGCTGGATGGAAAGCATACGATTTTTGGGAGGGTAACGAAGGGATTGGGCGTGGTGAAGAGGATGGGGTTGGTAAGGACGGGAGCAGAAGATAGGCCAGTGGAGGAAGTGAGAATATTAAAGGCGAGGGTAGTGGAGGCCGAGGAGGTATGAAATATCACAAAATCAAGCATGAATTGGCGCAAGGAGTTGTACAACTTTGATGTTTATGATTCGTCCCGATGTGATGGTAGAAATGGTTTTCAAGAACCTGCACTGACTGCCACTTATTAAAAGATGTCAAAGAAGTTGGGGTAGGCTTCCATATATACCTTGGTTCAAAAATATCCTCAAATGAACTTCTCCCAGGCGTACATTTCGAGCTTCAATCGCTTGCTCATGACCCTTTTGCTAGCCCAACCTGGAATGTGGGGTGTGTAAGATTACCGTGCAGAACCAGGGTCAAGGCTAATCGAGAGCATTTCTAGCTCACCAGCTAAGGCCCCTAGAGCCATCCCTTCAAGGTTCTACACGAGGTCATCGTCCCCAGCGATCCCAAATCATCCTCCTTTGTCTCCGCCCAATTTCTCAACTCTTCTCCATCAAGATAACGATGTGCCTTTTCTTCAATCGCTGGCGGACGCGTATAACACCATGGAATAGCACACTTATGGGCAAAGCAAAAACAATTCCCCAGACCAGGTATGCTTTCGATTCGAGAACCCCTTCTTCTGCCTGCAAAGCAACCAACGCAACAATGAACATGGCAATTGCTATTATATGGTCTTGATACGTATCTTCTCTGTGCGAGTGCCTAAAAACCGATATCGCAAGTGCGAAAATCATTGTCGCGAAGAGGAAGACCCCCGGTGATAGTTCCAAGAACGTTTGGGGTTGGGGAGCATGCGCGCTGGAAGTTTCCTGCATACAGTAGTGTGTTAGTTTGCTTCTCTTTTCGAGAAGAATGGACTGTTACAAATAATTTCTCTACGGTTTTCATAATTCTGATAATGTTTTCGAACATTTCTGCCTCAGCTTGCACTCCAAACCTAAACATCATTCCCAGACAACTTGTTTCTAGAGAGGGTGGTCCAACAGTAATGTGCCGGAAGCCATTCTTCGCCCCTCGAGAAACTGTGACTTGTAGTTGGAATCTTTGTATGATGCCAGCGCTTACAACAGCCACCATTAAAGAAAACATCTCGTAGGCTACCGCGTTTGTGACTCGCAAGCAGTCTCAAGGTTCTTCAATGCGAAGACCTTGAGCTGATGAGTCGCCTGTATCTTGGGGGAGGGCAAGTTGTCCCTCCGCTCCCTGGCTCGACCCGGGGTTGAATGGTGTTCCATCCTCCTCGCACCCCATCCGATACTCTTCTGCTTTCCTCTCGTTGTTGCATCCTTTCAAATTCTCTTCCAATCTCACGCCCAAATCTCCGCCACCATATCTGGTCAGTGTTTCCCACGACACTTCCCCTAGCGAATATTGACAGACAACAACTTTCGACCAGCGTTGGATTCAACACCAGCGGAAGAACCATAAAACTGCGAAGACGTACGCTTGCGTGCACTGCCTGGATAGACACATCTTCACGAACAGCGACGACCTACGGAGACACGCTCGTGAGAGGAGAATGCCGGAAAACCCAAGCAAGCAGTGGAGAAACCGCGCAAGTATTGGAACCGAATCGTTGCGTCAACGGTATATATTATGGTTTTTTATCGTAATGGCATAAATCCCCTAATATGGCTTTCCCATGCCAATTTTTTGTTTTAGCAGGATATCTAAGCATTGAATAAGCTCTAACCAATTTGGTTAAATTGGTTCTTATATCGATACTCTTGAATTAATTCTGGACACTTCCAAGGGCGGCCTTGAGCTTCAAATACAAGAACTGTTCTTGCCGCCGACCCAGGTGCTCCCAGACCATCTCTATGGATCTGGGATTGCGGCTCCGAAACCACATTTTTTCTCGGAAACTATTCTGTTCATTTGGTGGTTGGAAGGTTTAATGGACGACGATAAACAAAAACGGCCTCGTGAGAGGTTCCTAGGACATGGAAATGGAGTTCCTAGAAGCGAGATGTTCAACAATCAATCTTTTCGAAAAGTTGGCTTTATATGGCATCCTCGTGGATCGATTACCTCCATTGATTCTAATGTCGGAAGTTTTTTCGATGCCGTTCTATGGAGACCTGAGCCTAACTCCTGCAGATCTGGAGTGCGTCGAGTCACTAAGTGACTGGCGCATTTCTACTGCTTCCTTTGCCCTCTAGGGATTGCCGGCGCACTTCCTGTCCAGTCGTCAACAAACAGGACGATCGGATTTGTGAATTATCTGAATTTTACCGGGAAACAATTTGAACAGGAATATGCTGGCCCAATGGCTGTCAATGCAATATGGGCATTGTGTTTGCTTGTAGCATATATTGCCGCTAAGTTCCTCGATCAGGGACCGTGGAGAGGCCGAGATGTCCTCCTCCTTGTCGCATCCTTTATGTCACTGGCGGCTTTTTATCTCAGCATGGGAAGTCAAATGGAAGACTGGCCTTTGGTAATTCTTTGGGTCTTCAGTGCATCTTTGAACTTGAGATTCTTGAAGATAAAGCTGAGGCTATATCCAACATCCTCTGGATTGGCCGCTCTGCTCGTTGCAACCTCTGGGGCTTTAGCCGCTGCCTCACTGTGCTTCCTCAGTAACTTCGACGGAAGATATGCGGATCTTTGGAAACTATGGGCTATGACTTTGCTGCCAACAACAATGTTCCTTGAACTGCTCTGGGTTGCTG
The DNA here is from genome assembly GCA_013054445.1 of Cudoniella acicularis. Classification (NCBI taxonomy): domain Eukaryota; kingdom Fungi; phylum Ascomycota; class Leotiomycetes; order Helotiales; family Helotiaceae; genus Cudoniella; species Cudoniella acicularis. Next base: position 15,639 of record JAAMPI010000772.1, on the reverse strand, counting down.
CAATAATGAAAACCGGGCTTGCAAATAAGCTCTAAAAGCAAATGTACAGTGTCGTCCCTCTCGAAATTTTCAAGAACCTTCTCTTCTTTAAAACAACTGCCGTCGCCAACATGCCTGTGGGTAGCAAAGTCACACTCGGGGCAAAATCAGACCGTTCTCGGAATGGAAAGATGGGCCTTCGTGCTATTCTCGCCACTCGACAACGGCATCGCTCTCATGCGTAAATGGGGAATTGACCACCAGTCTTGGTAATTGGGTTTGTGAAGGGGGGGGTTATATAAGCTGCTCGATTCGGAGATTGACATAAGTGGGTTTCGTCCACCACCTTATAAGTCCTTTCTAACAAGAATGTCAGAATTAAACCTTCTCTGGAGTAATATTGCTTGGGCGTCATCTCGACGCTCGTGTCGTGAGATAGCCATAAATTGAGGGAATGATCAATTTGACGTCCGCTTGATCAAAGACTCGATTTACGATTAAAGCGCGACAAGTATATTTGTCAACCCTCGAAGGGCTCTGCCATCGCCTCAAACGATGCGGAGGCAATACTCTCAGGATGACCTCTTTCCAGAAACTTAGAAAGGGGACGGCTGGCCCCCGACGGCACCAAACGTCGTCTAGTAAGAGCGCGCGGAATCACCTGCCTGCTTTCACCTTAGGCTCCAGACGTTATACGTTACTGGTCCAATTGGATCTGTTCAAAGTTTAATTCTATTCAATTGAATAGAACGCCTTTCAGGGAACGGCAGCCCAGAGTAGCCTTTGCGTTGTGGGAAAAAGCTGTCTTGCGCTACAATGGTGACATAAGCTTTTCTCGGTCAGGCCCTTGGCTCCGTTCAGCAAACTAGAGTCTGAGGCCATTCCCAAAGCTATGCCGGGCAATACAATAATTTCAGTGGAGATAGCACGCCTACATAAACATTAAGAAATAAAATACAAATTTTGACGAAGTGACTTTCTACACGTAATTCTCCACCGCAGCAGTTATTTGTCTCATTTCGTAGCTTGGATTCCCTAGTTTATTTTTCTTTCCATGTACGCGTCTCCAGGTCTTCTGTCCATTTCTCGAATCTCTTTTCTGTGGACTTCAACCACCTCCCTTTTTCACTTTTTCATTTTATTCAACGACATTCCGTGCGGTTGTCCGCTTCTTCTTGACAATCTCAACAAAGCTTGGGTTTTGGGGCTTTTGGCTCGGATTAACCCTGTCTCCCTCATCCTCCTCTTCATTGTCGGATACCTCGTCGGATGTTTCGCTCGTTGCATCGCTCTGAGAAACATATCCATCGTCCACCTCGCTGCGAACAGGAAATTGTGCTATTTGCCAAACCTGATAATAATTGTATCCTTCTTCGTCGTCAGAAGAACCATTATCGTCGAACCTTTCCGGGTTAAGGAAGTCTTCATCGCATTCTTCGCAGATAAAATAAGGCCGCTTGCGTGCTTCTCTCCATGAATCATCCTTCCTCTTCTTAACCGTTTCCAATGCTCCCAGCTGTTTCTCATCAATATGCATCGCGACCCTGCAACCATCATCACCAGCAGGATATCCGCAGCAAAACCATTTCTTGACATCTTCCCCGAACCATAGTATAAGTACTGCACATAGTGTCTTTGCACTCCTAATTACTGTCAGACAATTCATTCTCAGCTAATGGATAACACAGACAATATCATCCTTACCAGAATGGAAAACACATGCTCTCTACGCATTGTCAGCCTTCTCGTAATACCTCCTGCACTCTGCACATCTAGCCATACCCACATTGGGGTATCCTCCCTTTTCGGTGGCCATCTCTTTCAACCGCTTTTTTCCTTGTTTTGCGGCTTGGATCCCGCGCTCTTGCTCTGCTTCGAATATGTCGGCAATGGACTTTTTGTTGTTGGATGCCTGATTGACTGAGTTTCCAATGGGGCTGGCTGATGTTGATCGGGCGGGGAGGGTGTATGTTTTGATAGGGATTCTAGACGTCTGTTCAACATTGTCGTCATCGCTTTCTATAAATTGGTTTCTGCCCCTCAGTTCTTGGAGAACATCTACTGTACCACCGTCTCCGAATGAGATATTGGATATAGGGCTTGAAGGGCATGTCTCCTTTCGTTTCTTCAACTTCTCTTTCTTGCCCTCACTGACGCTTTCCTCTCTTTTTCTTCTAGATTCCTTCGCCACAGTCGGAGTGGCATTTAATATGCTCCCCTTTGCGCTTATCATGCCGCCGTCTTTTCTCTTTCTCTCACTTCTGCCAACCACCGCGGAATCCATATCATCCCTCCTGAGCACATCGCAGAATTTCTTACCAACAACTTTCTTTCCACCTGACAATTTCCTGGCGACCGCCCACCCTGTTTCCTTCATCCCAGGTAACCATATCTGCTTAACCACCTTCTACACACACGGCTCTTCTTAAAAAGCGTCCGTAACAAATTCTCCAGCACGACTTTGTCTTTCTTTTCCGCGGCACTAAGACCTTGCCATAGCTGCGCCGCTCTTGCTTTCCCCTCCGGACATGTTGTAATGATGGTTTTGATCACGTTGCGGAGACTCTGTACGTCGTCATCCATTAAATCTTCGGTGCTGGGAAATAGTGATATGGGAGGACGTAGGTAGGAATATTTGAATTGATGGTTGATGGTATTTGGGGTGGTGTCAAGTTGATCTTGCAATGTCGTGCTAAGTGTTGTGAGGGTAAGCGTGTCATTTTCGTGAAGTTAGGTGAGCTGCGTGGTTTGCGAGCGAGCACGGGCTTTGTTAAAAAAACGTTACGGACTTACTGTCACGGTGACATATATGTCGCGGCAAGGATAAAGTGAAATGTGACTGTAGCAAGGGTGATCACTAATCTTGAGTTATAGATCATTTTGTTCTTGTCTCAAGGTAGCCCCCAGAAGATATCCCATGATATTTCTCCTCGAAATTTAAAAAGGGGGGCTGTTCGCTTACCGTAGGAAGTCATATAGAAGGTTAGGAGCCATGTCTTCTTCTGAAGCAATTCAGAACATATATCCCTTGGAAGACATTGACGTAATCCTATAAGAGGAAAATGATTTAAACTATTTTCATTAAGTTGCTACCCTAGAACACATACTTTCTGAAAATTCTTGGCGAAATCATGGTGATCACCCCCTTGAATCGCGAAAGTGACACGCTAAATTAAAGTTTCCCCCTTTTTAGCAACGCGACGCGACTGCCCCTCTTCTGGTCAACAACTTATTTTATCTTTCTTCCAAAAGATGTCACATCCATCAATTCGCCTAAGAAAAAGAAAACCAAAAAGGAAAATATTTCACAACCAGCAATGCCAGAACCATCCCTTAATATCGCTCCAGAAGCCAGTGCTTCCTCACTTTGAGAAGCGATCAAAAAGGTCATTGCCGTCTCCGGTCCAGAGGGAAAATCCGCACATCTTAGACTTGGAAAAAATTGAATAGTGAGCAGAAAAAGGATAAAGAGGAGCTGAAATTGGTATTGAGAAGTCTTTGTACGGGGAGTGAGGGGGTAGGAAGATGGTTGGAGAGTTGGGGTTATTGCGTGAGGGCATGGAGGAAGTTGGAATTGTGGCTGAGGGTGCTTCTAGGAGGGATGGAGTCGCTGGGGAGAGGAGGGTTGAAACCCAGGGGAAGGAGAAGGAGAAAAGCAGAGGGATGGGAAAGAATATGGGAGGTGGTGAGAAGAGGGAAAGGGCGGACTTGTCTGCGCTTGTGGCTGCTAGAAATAAAAGGGGAAGAGAGAAAGCCTCGTTGTTACTTTACTCCATTCAACCTTCAAAGAGAAGAATAGTTTCTATTTCCAACCAAAACGCTTCTAAAATCGATACCCAAAAGCCCCCAATGCCTAGCAAAAAGAAGACAACAGCCGAGCTATTCGCAGCTGACGCAAAATGCAGAGTTAATGATGCGAAGAAACAGGGAGAGGCTATGATCGAAATGCAAAAGAAAGGAGGTGTGAACGCTAATGGACTTTTGTACTGCGCTGAATGCGATGCTTGGTACGATGAAGCTAAAAATACGGAGCAATCCTGCAGTTTCCATCCAGGTAAGTTTGATTCTCATCTTAAAAGACAATTTTTCTGAAAGTCAATAAGGACACTAACCACGATTTGTTAGTCGCAGCAAGGACGTGTTGACAGCACAGTGGTCATGTTGCAAAACTCGGAATATCAGCGGTTGCCAAACCAAAAAACACATCGATGACTCGCTACCCGGAATTCGAGAGAAGTTTCTCCAGAAAAGGGAGGAAGCAAAGCTAGCGGCGCCTATCGGGCCACGCTACACACCCTGTCGCACTTGTGGTGACCAGTTCGAGATGGTTGTTAAGGGCGACTCGCTTTGTCCGATGTGTGGGGAGTCAGAAAGCGATAACGAAGTCACTTTTTACTCTGGGCATTTCTCAGGTTTTGGATCTGGGCGTCTTGCGTATAAGACATGCATAGACTGCTCAGAGCGGAAACCGGCTGATGAGTTTCCGTATGGTGATATGTGTCAGGAATGTTGCGAGGAACAAGAAGGGGGTGATGAAGAGGACGAAGAAGAGGGCGCTTGTGTAAAATGTGGGCCGAAGCAAAAATATATTTTGCCTTGGAATATTAGACCAACAAGATATACTAGTGTTCGCAGTAATGAAATAAATGCCTCTATAGTTAATATTAATTATCTGATTAGTTCTAGGTTATTAAGTTGTGTTCTTATTTGGTAATTAATATTGCGCTTCGCAGGACAAATAATGCCTGTATTTTTAGCGAGCTACCACTAAACTACAGCGCTTACGAAGTTAGGTTAGGGGTACTTAGCTACCAAGCGGTGAACTTCAGCGCATAAAGTCCTGGGATTTAGCCGGTGTCAGAATATCGTCCCATCTCATGGCAACAATAATCTATTTGAAAATATTTTATATATTTCGACAGAATAACCATTAATTCAACTATTTACTCTCAATTAATGTTTCTAGGAATTAGCAATTAGTGTCTTCCTTCGCTAGTTGATCGCGGCTTACATTCTAGGTTAGTGGCTGTCGTTACCCCGCCGCCGTCTCTATCATTGTTCTTAGAACCAGATACCGAGATAATCACTTCTCAATAAAACAACAACGACATTATAAAATGCTGCAAATTTCAGTAATGTGATTTTAATATCTCGTGGTATTGTAATACAATTATCGCTTTATGATATGCTACTCTCAAAGGTTTGATGAGCTGATACCAATAGGTCTACCCCCTGTAGTCTGGGGCTTTAACTGGCCATTCTGCCTATTCTCCCGGAGAGCGTTCCTCGTCCTTTCGCCCTCAACCAGTGGCGGAATTACACCATTTTCGCTTTTGAGCCTATGCATAGATGCATCGTGCTCTGATCCCACCAGGTACGCAAAGCTCAGTCATTCAACACTTGCTTGTTTCCCAGGAGGTGTCACCACTCGATGGAGAGAGCTACGGAGAACGCCACCGGTCAATTGAACAAGTGCATCAGCGATGTTGATGATTGCACAACCAGGCTGGGGTTGAACGTAAAGCCAGTTGGAGTTGACATTTTCACATCCTGCTGGGAGGATCTGTAGACCGCCAGCTATGTTGAATAGCGCTGTTATGAAGCTGATGTTGGCATGACCAGGGAAAGTGATGTTGTCGTCAATAGAAGTTTGTGGGTATGGATGGGCACAGAGCATGCGAACAGAGGTGGCTGAAGGTTTGTCTAATGGGTAGAGCGAGGCCAATGTTCCGGGTGTGAGACCCAAGTATTTGTTGAGATGAGTGAGGATCTCAGTGATTTCTTTATGGGCGTGGAGAAAGAAACTCTGGCATTCCTTGTGGATGTTCTCGATTGGTTCTAGGTTGCGGTTCGTAGATTCCTTTCCAAGCTCAAAGACGTCATCTTGAAATAAATTATATAATTCCGTACTATCGACTTTGTCGCCATCCGTCTTGAGCATTCCAGCGGGTTTGTATCTAGAGGCAAAGAATGCTTCTGTTAGTCCCGTTTGCTTCCTTCCCCCTAAATTCTTTGGGCGAGGAGACCCTACCCTTTGATTTCTTTTGGTAGATTAACTTATACTTGAGCAACACCTCGATCTCGGATCGAAAGTTTCTTTGGTGATTTCGAACATTGTCTCTGCGTCTTTCAATAATTCTTCGCCCTCTGCAGAACCACTCAAATCCAGCTTGAAAAAGCCATGCTCTATCGACGAATCGAAAAGAGCCCGGGAATTTACAATTACGAATTTAAGAAGATTTGATGATATGGACAAGTTATTTCTTGTGTTGCAGGGATGAAGCTTATATATCCTGAGTCTAGTAGATGTAAGCAACGTAAGATTACGTTTTGGGTAAAAGGTACGTCAATCACTACGAAGTACTTTTTAGCCTTCTTACCTGGAGATGTTGTAAACTTGTAAACTTCGTGTAAGCAATTAGGTTTAGGTTTCGCTTATAGGTTTCGTTTTTCACCGGCTAACAATACAGTCCTACATAAGCACTAATTTCTGAACACGGCATTTATGTCTAGGTGCAGATCATGGAAAATGCAGGAGTGGGGAGATTCTACAATTGGCGTGCTGGTACAGTGGGATATCACAGAAAGTTACATTGAGTATAGTTTTTGGCGCAGTTTTTTAATACGCTCGCACCAATTTTTAGTCATGCCGTAGAGATTAACGAGAGTCGGTTTACGCTATACACAATACTGAGGATAAAAGCTTTCGTTCTCGACTCGTGGATACAGAGAAAAGTAGTATACCATCGGACATCTTTAGGCTTACTATTTAGGTAACTATACTACTGAATTATTCACAGATTTAAAGTTATTTAGAAAGACAATTACCCTAATAATCTTTTCACCCTGTATATCTTCTGGAAGCTTAAGCTTCGGGTAAACCGACTCTCGTTAATCTATACGGTAACCTCGGTCAACCCAAAGCCACAGTGGCGTAGTCAATCTGAGGTGTCACTTCACTTCAAAATTTCACTATCAGAACAACATTTAAAAGTCTTGAAATCAGGCACTGAAGATATTCTAATATGAAACTTGCTGAATGACATTTGTCACCTGAAAATAATTGGTTGATAGTTTAATAAATTGATGTGATGGGTGTGGCTGTAAAAGTGCTATGCCGCTTTTAAGAAGGCTAGAAAACTCCAAGCTACAAACCTTGTTATTTTAAACACGGAAAAACACACTTTTCAAAGTATAACGTAGACGTCAAACCCAAGCATCGCACTGCCGCAGGCTAGCAGCACATCTTTAGCGATGATGGGCCTAAATAACATCAGTAAAAACCCTTTATTTTCTTATTATCTTCAAGTTGAAGTAAATTTATTCGGGCCTCTTGGTGTAATCAAAAATAATATTCAATTAATACTTGCTTCAGATATCGTAGAGAAAGGCAAAGAGCTCTTGGGATTCGTTGTCGCTAAAGAACGCCACAATATTGACACCATTCCCAACCCGCGAACGCCTCTTTCTACAGCCTTAAACATCACCAATTGAGAATAATTGAAACTCAGGCCACTCTCTGTTGCCACAACGATATTTCTTGACACCAATTATCGACCCATTTATCTCCCTGCCACATGCGCAAACGAGTCCAGAAAGGAACGCATCACACGCTTGTATACTGACAAGTTGCCTGTCGATGATCTCCCGATAATCCTCGCGAATGGCCATTGTAGAGTTTGCAAGCCATTTCTTAGATTTTCTTTTCAATATAGGACGCTCGCCTGATGTGGATATCCCGTCGGCAGCGTCCCAAATTTTCAAGTCATGGCATCAGTTCCTTATAACCCGGCCGTTGTCTGGGATTTTCTAGGGTGCTCTACTACATCTCGTCTTCGACCTATTGAAAAACAATGATCTTGCATCGAATAATTACAAGAGCGACGGCTTTGGGCATTCTACCATTCGTCAACTCATTTGGTCAATCACCTCAAGCAAGGATGCTTCCAGTCGAGGTCCCGGACACCGACACCAGCGAAACGAAGAGTTTCTCGAATGATTTCCAAGCAGAAATCAGAGCATTGCGTGGACAAGAAGGGATCACATCTGCTACACGGAGGTCAGAGGGTGTATTGCTGGCGACGAATGATACTTGCGCAGCGAATCAGGTGACTTGCAATGCTCCATATAGCAATCCCGCTTCTTGTTGCAGCGCGGGACAACAGTGCTGCTACCACAATACATGTTGTTTCACTGGTTACAACTGTTGCATCGGGTATACGCCAGGGAAGTGCTGCGCGACTGGAACGACTTGTTGTGGCCCCTCTGTTCGTGCTCCCTTTGTAGATCTAATTGAAGACGTTCAGGGCTAATATGTGAACATAGTGTTGTGCAAGTGGACAAACTTGCACCGATTCTACAAATGGGATATGCAGTAGTCCACAAGTATCAACGTAAGGACTCACATTCTTACTTTGGAAATAGTAAATTTTTAAGACATCAACAGTTCGACATCTCTTCTTGCCAGTGCTTCCCCGTTTACAAATTCAATGTAACGACTCACATTCTCACTTTGACAGTTGCAATTTTCTAACATGTAGATAGTGATGTGTACAGTTCGACAACATCTATCAATGAGCCTGCAGTTGTTACCCCGACTACAAATTCAACGTAAAGACTCACATTCCTACTTTGACAGTTGCAATTTTCTAACATGTGTGCAGCTCGACAGAGATTGGGATGGCGAGTGGGACAGCGACTAGGTATGTTGATGCAACCGACACGCCTTCGTCAACACTTTCTGCGGGGGCAAAAGCTGGAATCGCAATCGGTGTCATTGCAGCAATAGCGCTCCTCGGTTCACTTGCCTTTGCCCTTATCTTCCTCAACCGCAAATCACGCAAGAGCCGACAGTCAGCCAGCGCCAACACAGAACCCATGGCTGCAGCCATGGACCTTGATTATCCAGTTTTAGCTCAAATGAAACCATCCGCGTACTACGGACAGGGAAAGCAAGAATTACCCGGTGACGCCTCTGTGCCCGTGGATTCAACCAAGCCTCTCGTTTCCTCCTCGAGAAAGGCGGTTCCTTTCAGCTCAACTCAAAAGGGGCAGTTGTCACCCCAGGTATCTCAGAAATACAGAAGCTACAATTCTCCTTCAACAGACACTGGAGAAGCTTCCTTTGGAGGAGTGTCACCTATTCAGAGTCCGCCGCCACAGGAATATGAAGAGAGGCCTATGAGTCCTCGAATCCTATCTCCTGTGAATGAATACTTACCTGAGCATGAGCCTCAGCTGCCGGTTTATGGGCCTCACCAGTCGGTGAATGAGATGCCAGGTGGGGGAGGACCTCCGCCACCAAATACGTATGAGATGCCGCAATCACAGTATACGGCGTTCGATCCTGAGCATCCCCATGGAGCGCAAGAAATGCCGTTGAATGGGAGACAGTGAGGTGTAATGGCTGGGTGGTATCTGATTTCGTTTGTTCTCTTGGAACGAAAGTGCGAAAGTGAAATTTCGTTTGGTGGTATGGATACAACTGAATTTTCGGGTCAGATGTTTGTAAATGGCATAATTTTAATGTGGAGATGAAACTCGTGAATTGAAAGTATGGAAAGAATATGCTGGTTAGATTCTCGAATTGAACCTACTTGAACGCGGAAACCTCACTCTCATTCCCCTCCCGAGTCTCTTTTCGCGAACTAAAAAATCCACAAACTTCTAGCGATAATCCGATTATTACGGGATTCTTCAGATACCTTAATGTATTGGTTAACGTTTTCATCATTTAAAACGTTTGCGCGATTATGAAATTTAAAGTTGTGGGCTGCCCCCAGAAGAAGCGACGAAAGATAAGTATTTCGACACCAAAAAACAGCAATCTGTGAACGATGCATAATTCATGCCCCGAGTTGCTTTTTCTGTAGGCTTAATGCAGCCATGCCTGGCCCTGTTGGTATCTTCAATGCCTAAAGCGGGCCTTCCAAACACCAGTAAACGCCACCCGAGCCTCAGCTGAAAGATGAGACGCCGTGACACGACAGCTTTTAAAACCCGACAAAAACGTCGGCGGGCTTGCATTCTTCTCATCTCACCCTTATCATTTTTACACACGATTTGAGAAGAGATCGCCATTATGTCGGAGTACTCGTGCAGTAGCTGCAATGAAGTAATTCCATCCAGGAAGGCCAGGATTCAGTGCCAGGTCTGTCAGGGCTATAATTCCTGCGCGAATTGTGTTGTTTTGGGTCAAGTAGCTGGGAATCATACAGCGCAGCATCCAACGACGATTCATAGATCGAGTGGGTTGAATGGTGGAGTGGCTCCAGGTGCAGCGACGACGCAGTCTTCAAATGTAGGAAATCCTTATGGTGCGCCTGTGAGCCAGCAACAGCAACAACCACCGCCTCAAACAAATTATGTTCAGCCGCAGCAGCAACATCAGCAACCTCAACAACGACAGCAATATCAAGTCCAATCAGCACCTACTCAGTACCAACAGTTTCAAAACCCCCAGCAGCCAAATCAACCCCAGATTTATCAACAGGTGCAAAGTGGGTGGATGGCATTTTTTAATCCGGATTGGACCCCGAGTCATTGTTATGTCGGATTCATGCAAGAAGTCTTCGGCTTTTTGGATTCTTCTCGTTCTGGATATTTGACACCGGAGAGCTTCTCAGCATTTGAAGATGCCCAGGGGAGTTTATTACAACACAATATATGTAGGTCACAGCAAGTTTTAATATAATACTATTTGAGTCTGTCATCTAATTTTGCTATGAAAATGAATTATGGATATAATTCCAGTCTAAGGTTTATTTGACGATTGGGTTGGGACGAAATATTCTTTCTGAACCGATTGATCTACTCCAAGAAAATAATCACTGACTATTTCCAGGGAAAAATGCTTACACAAACGCTCACAGCAACAAAGAATCTACCGGCGACGCAGCACTAAAATCTGCCTTCGAAATGTTCGCCATAGACCACACACTCCTACAACGACCCCTTCGTCCCGGTCAAAACAACAACTCCTCATCCCGCTCCGGCCTCGGCTCATTCGCCAACCTTCTCTCCGGAGGAAACAATTTCAGCACCCCTTCAGGTCCCATGCCATGCATCACTATCCGCGGCTTCATCGATTTAACCGCCCTGGAAGCACTAGCTGATCCGAGCAAAGCGTGCAATGATTTAAACCGCATGTTGAGATTTTACCAGTTGAATATCTGGAGACAGAGAGGTGATATTCCGAGGAATGTTTTGCCGGGGGCGCCAGTACAGATGGCGTTGGATAGGATCGCGAGGGCTACGAGTCAGAGTTTGAGGATGGCGGAGATGGCGGCTAGTGTGCAGAGGCAGGGGAATTTGGCGGCGGTTAATGCTATTAGTAGTGATACTTACGTGTATAGATATACATAGTCGGAAGGGCTGTGAATCTGAGAAGGTGGGAGACGGAGTTGCAAGGTCAGGAAATGGCTTCTACCTAATGATATCATCGGTTTAGTACCCGCCAGAAAGTATAACAACTCTTTTCGAGCATGAGGGAGGCATGTTCGCAGCTTGTCGGTATCGAGAGAATTTCTTACCTTTGGTTATCACTTCCTTATTTGGCACTTTCCTTCGATTCCAGTTCCCCTGCTTACTCCGCGTGTGCATGCCCTCGCTTGCGCAGCCCCTTTTCGTTGCTTTCGGGGAAATATTTCCCTTGCTTGTTCTTCCTCCCGCGTCTACCTTCTTCCAGTCCAGCCTTCCGAACTCCATACTTATTCTATATTATTTTTCAATTCTTCCAGTTATTTAGCAACCCAAAGGCGTCACAAACGTTATCTCTCCAATTCACCCATGCTGCCACTTAAAATACAACACCGTAATCAAAACCCCCAACACACTTGCCACATACCCCGCCAGCGTAAATCCACTCGAAACATCCCCCGGTCCTCGCCGAATACGCCACCCCAAGCAGCGCACTCAATCCCAAAACCAGCAAAGCCAGAATCGCCAAAGCTTCCTCATTCACACCCTCCTCAATGTGAATTCCCCAACCCGAGACAATTGTATCAGGTTCGCACGACCGACACTTTGATAAAAGTTGCTCTTCCAAGCGTTTCGGGAGGCAGCCAAGCCAGCGACTCGTTCTTGTGAGAGATGTACAGGATGGGTTGGAGAGGTAGTGCAGGAAGGAGTTGGATGTTATGGGTGGGAGGGGGAGGTCAAGCGGCGAGTAGTCGTAGCGCTTGGCGTGGACTTCGGTGTGTGGTGGGATGGAGGGGTTTTCGATGATGTCTGCCCGGTAGGTGTCCTCGACATTGAGCTGAAAACGTCAATTAGCTCTTGCGGCGAGAATCGGTGATCTCGGATTGGAGGTTGAATGGGAAACTCACTTTGACGAAGTGAACGCTGTTTGCACGTAAGAGGAATAGTCTGCGGGCTCGGGCGCGGAAACTTCGAACTTTAAGATATCGCGCCTTGATTTGACAGAAGGCTTCGCTGTCTCGGCGGACATTCGTTACGTCAATTTCACCTAAAGTTTTATGAAATCTACCAGTGTTGATGCAAATAGCGAAGAATTTCTTGGTTACTCTCTTTGAACAGATAGAACATGATCCACTGAGAACTTGACACAAATGTGTAGTTTCGCCTACCGAGTCCTCGTCTGATGATGATGGAGCAGCGAGATTATTGGTAGGCAGAACGGTAGAAACTCGTGTGGTTTGAAAATCGACGTTGCTAGTACGATTTGAAGATTTCGTCGTCGCCGTTATTGGTTTGTTGACCAAGAGAGAAAGCTTGGCTATTATCTCCGGATTAGAGGTCGCATAGTCTTCATATAACATGACACCACAGTCCTAGGGGTATTATTAGAACCAGTGAAAAAATGGCAATGCGGCAGAACGAAACTCACACATATCCAATTCAGCCGAGTACATTCAGGTCTGAGTTCGGGCCAGAATTTTGACCTGAACCAGGACTTGGAAAAATGATACACTTGACAAACCGTAGTCGACAAGACTTGCTGAGACGTCAACATTTTCTGAGTTCTTGGAGCCACATCCCCACAAAGAGCAACCGTCTTGGAGATATCGTCGCTGTAATGAGACGATTCAGACCTTTCAGTTGCGGCTTTATCAGCAACAAGAGGTCTCTCTAGCTCAGCTGTCGGAACTGTTAATCCTCCATGATCAGACGTTTGAATCGTTAAACTTCGAACATCCCTGCACAGCTGCTCGAACGGTTCACCACTCGTCATGTAATCTTTAACCTTACCCAAGTTAGGCAAAGGATCCCCAGCATCCTCCCCCTCGCTATCATCCGAAAGTTCCACCAAACCATCTTCCGGATTCCGGTCATGAGAAATCTGATTTTCCTGGCTACTGTTCAAGAAATCCTCGACTCGAAAAGCGGCCTGGATCTTTTGCCTGTGGAGCGCTTCCCACCGTCCATTCAAGTCGATACTAGGAGCACTCGGATCGTGAAAGGCAACACAAGCGTACGCAACCCGTCGAGCATGAGATCGTACCAGCTCTCCTGCTTTGTATTCTTGAGGTTTTTTTGCGCCAGTTTTGAGAGCTTTGGAATATGCTTTTAACGCTGATCGCAATGCTTCCCGAACATCGGCTTGGCCGCGCGAGGTGATAGTTGGAGCGTAAAGATCCTTGAGGCTCTGATGCTTCACGATAAGACTGACGAGCTCAGCAGAGGCGATCTCCATTACCGGTGCTGTAGAAATAGAAGTTGCTGATGTCGCTTCTTCGGTCCAGATTTGACTGGCGCTCGTGGAGTGGTCTGAATCATAATTGATATTGATATCCTCTTGCTCACCACTACCAATTGGATCGTGAACTGATCGAAATGTAGCTTCCGAGTTCTGAGACGAAGTTCCGCTCGGAACAGCTAAATCGCTTTGTCCTGTCTTGATGGGAATAACGGGCTTAACATCAGTTTTTGGCATGGGTCCTGGCCCCGTATTATGATTGTCGTATAACTGTTCAGACCCCCACCCTTCGACCTCTTCCCTTCGTCTTCTACGGTCGAAGTCCTCAATTTTCCCTTTCCCTGCATTTTTCGCAATCTTTATATCAAAAAGGGCCCCAACACAGAAGTATGGGGCTGAACTTACGCTTCAAGTCCAGAGGTTCCCCCCTAATATGCTTCTCGCACGAGTAACCGACTTTCACGGTCCTTTCTTGTACATAGTGTCCTTGCGTGCCATATGACGCGCACATATCAATAGGATGCTTATAATAGAGACAGTTGCAGATGGAATAGCGCTCTATAATTTGATAACACATTGTTTGCGACAGCTTTTTTCGATCAGAAGGATTGTTACTTTCGATGCACAGCTCATGGAGTTGATTTAGACAAATGTTATGGATAAGAGAGGAGAAAAAAAAGAATTATTTCTTGGAACGAGGGAGTAGAGGAGAAAGGAAGCCTGTAATGATGCCTGATCATAGCGAGGCTTAGAATATGCATGTGGAACCATCAATGCTCTTTCGGTGAGTGCGTCTCCAATAAAACCCGTGAATGCTGCGGGGATGCATCTCACTGCGCCTACCCCACAAACCTGAAATGAGGCTATACGTCGGCGAGACCGGATTGTAAACAATTTGATAGATAGATAAATATTGAAAAATAGTAAATATAAATTTTGTTCAAAATTAAAGCAATCGAATAGCATGAAAAATAAATTAGGAAAGAGAGGCTTCGGGAGCCAAAAAGATAAAAAGAGGAGGATATAAGTGTAGCAAGAATGAAACTACCTAAAGATTCAAAGAATAAACAAAACAAAACTCAGCGCGCACTGGAACCGAGTACTAGGACAAGCAAAGAAAGGGGAGCTGAGAGAAAGAGCGACAAAAAAAGAGAAGATGTAAGCCAGTGCATAGGTAAGTAAGAAACAGGGAAGAGAGCAGGAGCCCACCGACCGCCTTGCTTTCTATTAAACAGAAAACAATTTTTTTTTTTTAAAAAAGGAGTTTAAATTATTTCGCTGATTAATTCAGGGGGTTTTCCTTTAAATAACCGGGCCAAAATTCATCCGAGCGCAAGCTGCTGAACTGCGCCGCTTTGAACCTCTCATTTGAAACGTTTTTTGAAAGCCAAAACTGCCGATGTGACGCGACGACGACGATGTCTTCTCAAGAAAAACATGAAGAGATAACGAGATAGCCTTTCTAATCCTTAAGGCGCAATCAATTCAGTACGCCAAAAAAAAAAAAACCCCCCCCCTCGCAATCAGCCTCTCACACCCCGCCAAAAACCCCCACCACCACCGTCTCACTCTGACCCTCATCCTCATCCCCATCACACCTCCCCCCTTTCACCACCAAAACCTCAAAAATGGCAATAAACACAACAAACAACCTTTCCCTCTTCGCCATCCCCCTCTACTACGCGATCTGTCTCGCCCCCCGCTACTACGCCGTCCTCCTGCTTTTAATACACACACCAAAGAACTTCTCCAATACGGCTCCTTATTCTAGTACTTATACGGCAACGCTGCGACAGGCGCTTCCTGTGGGGATTTATGAGCGGTATGGTATGTACTTGTTTATTTACCTTTGAGAGGGGTGGGGGGTTTGGAATTGGAATCACTCCTTGCACGATTATCAATTTCTTTTATAATTTCCAAGTTTAAAATTTAAATTACATCTCAGCCTCCTTTCGTCTTCCAAAACCTCACCTTTCTTCCCTTTGCCCCCTCCCCCTCTCTAA
>JAAMPI010000771.1:0-26242 GCA_013054445.1 Cudoniella acicularis | reverse complement strand
CATCAATTCCCTCCCACTGCTCCCCCTTCTCCCGCCTCTYCTTCCTGACCTCCGAGTTCGCTGACTGCGACGCCCACTCCCGCTGCTAACCCCAGTACCACTCTCAGTCATCTCACTCCTACCTCCCCTCGTTTTCGCCATTTTCGGTCTTCGAACATCATACCCGTGCTTCCGCTCCCACTCAGTTCCCCCGCCCCCCCTCGTCCTAACATACGATCCTTCCTCGGTAAAAGATGATTCTGTATCATAATCGTAATCATAGTACGAATTCCGACTCCCGAACCAGAATCGGTAACTACCATCGACGCAACATCTGTAGATCAGCCAGACAAAGATGATGAAGCCCAAAAGGGAACCGATCAGCGCGCCTGCGACGACGCCCGAGTCGCCGCCGTCGGCTTGCGGGACGACGAGAGCGGCTGTTTGGGTGGGCGCTGATGTGTCTGGTGTTGTTGGAAATGGGGGGGAGGTTGGGGTTAGAGGTACTTCGGTTGGTCCGCCGAGGGGGATGATGGTGGTGTAGGTGGTTGTGTCGCGCGTGACGGTAAGGGTTATTTGGTCTGGTGTGGCTTCATTTTGTCTTGCTTCAAGATATCGATGGATATCGACATAGATAACTGGAAAAGGCGCCATGGACAGAATAAATTTTTTTTTAACAATTATTTCCGAGTGTTTGCTGAAGAACAGCGGGGTCGTGAGAAGGCTGTGGGGTTTCACCCATCTTGTAGCAAGAAGTGGACTGAGGGTCCAGTGATGGAGGGGTGAGTTGCCCTGCTTGATGCAGCCTCGTACGAGATGGCGTACACGGTGTAGCGTGAAATGGGATCAAACTGCATAAAAAAGCGGAAAATATATCGACTCCATAAGAAGATCTGGATAATGTGACGGCCCTTTGAGCTCATTGATCAAACTTGATGGGGCTTGCATAAACCTATCAAGTACAGACATGGTGGCGTTGAATCTTGTCATGCGTGCATTTACAGCGATTAGAATCTGACCAATCAAATGGACGGGTGACGGAACGAGAAACAGCTCCCCTCCAAGTTTCAGAGAGCTCGCTCAGTGTGATTGGACGGATAGCTGCAGCTTAAGCATGAAGCCCGAAGGCACTGTGCAGCAGTGCTCACAGCAGTGACAGTCGAGAAAGAACTTCGCGACTCTTCAAAATTTCTATTTCAGAAGTAAAGCTGTCCCTCGACGTAGTTGTTGATGTTGATGCTGTGAGTAGGAAGATCTCCATCCATGATAGATTGCCAATATTCCCAGTCAACTGCTGTAATATCAGGCATCTCCATGTCAATAGCTAGATCGATGTTTGCGAATTGATCGGTTGTGTTTTGATACATGTTGTTCTGAGATGTGAAATGACTGGTATAGTCGGGGCGAGTTGATCTGAGGTACGATTCCTCCTTCTGAACTTCGGTTGGGAGTCGTGAGGCATCAGGAAGGTTTCGTTGCGCACGCAATTTAGAAATGTAGCGCGGAGGTGGCACCTGGTATGAGCCTTGACGAACAAGCCCAATCTCCTCTTTCTTACGCCACGCCTTGAGCGTTAGATTTCCAATTGCAACGTAGAGCGCATTATTAGTGTCTGCGGTCAGCTCTGGGTAATACTCATATGCAAGTTTCACTTGTTCCCAAGCTCGATCAACTATATCGCCTGTGAGGCGGTAGCGCAATTCGCTAAGCAAATAAAT
Source organism: Cudoniella acicularis (assembly GCA_013054445.1). Classification (NCBI taxonomy): domain Eukaryota; kingdom Fungi; phylum Ascomycota; class Leotiomycetes; order Helotiales; family Helotiaceae; genus Cudoniella; species Cudoniella acicularis. The sequence continues at coordinate 24,545 of JAAMPI010000771.1, read as the reverse complement.
GATTGCGTCCAACGGAATGTATGTAGAGATATGCCAACGGTATCCCTGAACGGATTTGATCGTGTGTCCAAGGCTGTCCATTTCCATCTGGTTAATACATTCCCCAAATAACATATCCTTTTCAGTTTGTGGCAAACTGGCTCCCATGTCGGGGTATCTTCAACAAATTAGTAGTGTGTTTTTTCCAAGGAGAAAGGGGAGAGTAAATTTTCTCTCGACCACTCAGAATGAGGATTCAAGGGAGGAATAAAAAATAGGTTGCTTACTGGCGAGGGTGGTGGGCCATAATTCTCATTGAGCAAATGGCTATTTTGGCAACGTAAATGGAGAGGAGGTGCAGAGGAATTGATGGATCGCAAAATCGTATATACTTGTCTTGAAACTTCTTTTCAAGTTCATTGATTGACTTATCTTTCTCCGCGAGGAGCTCTGGGCCGGTCGGGTTAAGCCAGGTCGCGTCACTATCTTTTGTAAAAGACCCTCTTTTACGTAGCGCCTGCGCAACCTCGTATCGCATGGAGCAGAAGATCATCTCGGTCGCACCCTCCTTCTCCAAAGGAGGCTCTTTCATCGATGGACTTAAGTCGCTGTCACTGATATTCAAAGGGACTTTAGTGTCGAATTTCGCAAACCACGTAGGAAATCCTGCCCCAGCAAGCTTTGAAGCGTGGCCATCCAGAAAAAGTATTTGCCACCACGTACGCCGTCTCATTTCAGCATCAAATACGGAGATTTTATAGTTAGAACCATCTCGGTGTAGACCTAGTCTTTGAGCAATTCGCACAGCGACCCCGGTAAGAATCCAAATGGAATGAGGATCGTACGATTTTCGAACTCCAAACTGCGCGAAAGACTGTTAGCTTATATTATAAAGAGAAAGAAGTCTCGAAAGGGACGAGACTGTCTAAGGGCAACCGATTGACGACTCGTGTATACTGAGGTTATAAGACCAATTGAATAAGACAGTACCGTATATGCCAGTGGGCATCTCGGGCCAAATGGAAAGGACTACTTACAATGTAGAGGGCTAGCGCTTGAAGGGTTGATATGTTCAAAGATTTCATGAATCTTGAGTTGATCAAAGCCTGCTGCGCCCCGTGTGAATATTTGCTGATCAACGCCGGCTGACTCTCCCCAAACATGCTCTCGCACTGCTCATTTGTCAAAGATAAAACGGCAAGGAAATATATAGCGAACATTAAAGCTTCCGTGGGCCGCGAAACCTTCTCTAGATTACCACTGGCATCCAGAATTGTCTGCTGTACCGTGGGTCCGTGGAATAACTTAGTCAGGGGATTGACATTAACTAGGAAGGTCTGCCACATCTTGAAGATGTGAACGGGCGGTGGATGAAGAGCAGTGAGGCTTTTGGAGGCGGCAGTATTTCCGAGCAGGAAGGACTCGGCGATAGGATATAGATTTTTATCAGTGGTCCCATCTTCAGACGAAGAATTCTCTTGGAGGCCATCTTTGGGATCCTGAATCTCGTCTCTCAAATTCTCCCAGAGAGTGCTGGAAAAGTCAATAATTGCAACTCGCTCGAAGATAATCCCAAACACACCTCTCCACGTAATGCGAATTTTCTTTGTTGGTAAACAATGCGCCTTTCTCGGCATTGCGAGCTCGAGGGACAGTTAGTGAAATGCCGGTCTGGGCACCATACTCGCGATACTCGTGGGCTTCTTCCTCCATCACGGGGCTATTGTCCTCTTCTTCTTCCTCAATTTTGACGCCATGTTTTTTCAACAAATATTCATACTTTTTTAACCTTGTAGCAAGGTCAGTTTCGGTAAATTTTCTTCTTCGCCGTCTGGGAAGAGTTGGGGTGCTGGTCACGCATTCGGCTCGAGCCTTGATGCAATTCGAACATGGTTTCTGTCTGTCGCACTTGACTTTGCGCTGTTGACATAGAACACAAGAGTGGCCTCGAGTGATCTTCGGGGATTGGTTATGCGCGGGCGCAGGGGCTGAATCCGGTGCCTGCGATGGTGATGCCAACATGATGCGGGTAGTTGAATATTGCAGCGGAAATTGGGAGGTGATTTTCTGCTGTTGAAATGTCGGAAGTCGGATCGTCTCGGGCCCTCGGATTTCAAGTCGGGGATTTCCAATTTTGATGCCTGAGGAGCAAGGCAAATTGTAGCTTGTGCGAGGTGTACCTATTAGGCATAGTCTCAGTCAGCTTGAGGCGGCAGAATTTTCACCGCTTTCCAGCCCAAGCTTCACCTAGCTTTAGATCTTCAACGCGATGCAAGGAATATCTGAACATCAACACCATACGTACCTAGATACACACTCGACACTCGGACAGACTCATGCACTTCATTACGACTGTGATATAGGCAGCGCTTTCTCTTGCGTGTGTGAATCGCAAGAATGGCGCAAATATATTACGAGCGTGCTTGCGTCTCCTCGGGCTCGGGCTCGGGGCTTTCTGCACATCTCGGTCCCGAAATGCTCGCCAACCTGTGCCTGTTTAGGGTCAGGCTGGACGCTGGTCTTCAATCTAAATCACCCATCGCATCGCTCCCTCGTGCCATTCCAGCCTAGCATCTGGCCATCACCGGCGGCCTATCAGCATGCGTCGTGTCCTTGAGCACGGCAACCTTCGGAGCCGTACAAACCGCCGACCATGCGAGAAAAGTATGCACTTCGGGACGATGAACGTCAGGCTTAGCTGAAGACTCGAGCGTGTTCATGAGTCTGGGAGTAAACTGGTAAAGTATAATTGTGCGGCAGACCCCTCGCTTCAATATCATCAAACATCTCCAAGAGTTCTATTCGAGCGTGCTAATAGCCAAGGTTGATCTTGCTGTTGAAGTAATCCTTTCTTCCCATCCTTTGTTGCGAAACTCCACGTCACGCGCAATTTAGAAAATCTCAACGCTTCAACCTATTCCTCGCTCTTCTGGCCCTCTCTTTTTTTACCTTCGAAAATTATCAGTTACTGTCGAGGAACTTCCTCATATGGGTTCTATAAAAGAAGAGCCAAAGAGCTCTTCAGCTTCAGATGCCGATATGGAGAAGGCCGATCCAACCACCACGGCCCCGCATGGCGAAGAGCCGCAGTATCCAGCCTGGCGGAGACTCGTTTTGATCCTAACAGCGCTTTATCTCTCAATGTTCCTTGTTGCTTTGGTAAGTCATATTATTATCGCCTTTCTCTACTTCGAGCTGAGTTTTATGCTAACCGGAATAGGACCGAACAATTATTGGTACAGCTATACCAAAGATCACGGATGACTTCCACAGCATCAACGACGTCGGATGGTATGCTAGTGCATACTTGATTACTCTTTGCGCCTTTCAACTTATCTATGGGCGTATTTACACCTTTTATTCGGCAAAATGGGTCTTGCTCTGGGCTATCCTCATTTTCGAAATCGGGGTGAGTTCTAAATGCCTGATTATACTTCCAAATCCACTGACAAGAGTCTAGTCCGCCGTGTGTGGTTCAGCTCCTAATTCCATTGCATTCATCATAGGTCGAGCGATTGGTAATCCATACCCCAAACCTATCTACTTAAACAAAACTAATTATCATCACAGCTGGCTTTGGGTCTGCTGGAATCTTCAGTGGATGTGTCATCATCATGGTGCTCTCAATTACTCACTTCACAAGCGGCCAATGTTTCAAGGTATCTTCGGTGCAGTTTTTGGACTTGCATCTGTATGCGGGCCTCTGATTGGAGGCGCCTTCACTACGAATGTATCTTGGCGATGGTGTTTCTATATCAACCTACCTATTGGAGCCGTCGTAGTTACCATCATCCTTTTTATCCTCCAAACGCCACCCAGCAAAAATACCGACACCCTTAAAGAACAAATCATGAAGCTCGACCCACTTGGCACGCTCGTCTTCCTTCCGGGCATCATTTGCCTTCTCCTTGCTCTGCAATGGGGAGGAACGACTTACCCTTGGGGCAACGCCCGCATAATCGTTCTTTTCATCCTCGCCGCTATCCTCATCGCAATCTTCATCGTCATTCAGTTCAAGTCTGGTGATCGCGCGACAGTTCCTATCCGTATCATCAACCAACGCAGCATCGCGTCCGGCTTCTACTTTTCCCTGGTCTCACCCGGAGCTATGATGGTTATCATCTACTTTCTACCTCTATGGTTCCAAGCCATAAAAGGTGTTTCCGCTGTCGCCTCTGGAATCGACAGCCTTCCATTGGTCCTTTCCCTCGTGGTAGCTAGTATCCTAAGCGGTGCAATAACCGCAAAGACAGGTTACTATACAGGGCAACTCATCGCCTGCTCCATCATTATGTCCATTGGGGCAGGCGTTCTAACAACCTTGAAAGTAGATACTCCGTCTGCTCAATGGATCGGATTTCAAATCCTCTTCGGTTTTGGCCTTGGGCTTGGAATGCAACAAGCAGCCATGGCAGCTCAAACTTGTCTCGATAATAAGGACGTCATGACAGGCGTTTCTCTTATGTTTTTTGGGCAAGGTCTTGGTGGCGCCATCTTTGTCTCTATCGGTCAAACTGTCTTCACACACTCCCTTGTGTCGGAATTCAGCAAAGTCGCCAATATCAATACAGCGGAAATCGTCAACACTGGCGCGACAGATTTGAGGAATTTGGTTCCGGCAGCAGCGTTACCCAGTGTTTTGGTCGCTTATAATGCTGCCCTTTCCGATACATTTAAGGTAGCTGTGGGATTGGCTGCGGCGAGTATTCTTGCAGGGTTGACGATGGAGTGGAAGAATTTGAAGAAGATGAAGGAAGGTGGGGCGAAGGGAGAAGCAGAAGCTAGGAGAGAAGAGGAGGAGGAAGCCGGCGCGGTCGTTGCCAATGCAGATGCGCATGGAGAGACGGTGGTGACTAGTGTGCCTACGACGCCTAAAGCTGTAAAAGTATAGTGATACCCCTTTTTGATTTGGCAGGTTTCCTTTGTGGCTTTTGTGTTTATAGCGCTAGATATCGCATTCTAGTGGGGCATGGGCTGGAACGGAGTTCAGGCAGTGGGCAAAACAGCATAAAGCTACAGCATATACTACTCAACTCTACTATAGATAGAATATATAGATGTAATTAGCGAAAGGTTCTTTTCAATCTCTAGATATTTCTCTCTTCTGTTAATTGGTGTTGTATAATCTGAAGCATAAGACTTGATGGTAGTGACTACTTAACAATTGCAGCCCTTGAAATGCTAGTAGCGATACGATTAGATGTCTACCTAAACGATGTTAGTATAGTAAAAGGGGTTCGCTTCTATAAAGAGTAGGGGGCACATTTATACAATCTCACGTGCGCGCTGTGGAGCGTGTTTACCGGGCCTCCAAGCGACCCAACCTCGTTCCTTCTTTCTCTTCACACTCTCACGGGTTCTACATCATTCAGCCAAGTGATTGGTAAAGCATCGCTATTGTCTGATTCAAGAATACTAAAGATATTTCGCGAAGTGCAAATCGTCAAGTCACTATGCAAACCCATCTACGCTCAGCGCATCATGCTCTCACTGCGGCGCTGCCTCGAGCTCTCCATCTCGCCCCAATCATGCACTCTTTTCAGCCTTTGGCCGTAGTCTTTTGCTCTTCAAAAACCTCATAATCAGGCATTGCCTCCTTCACCAATCTCTCGACAGCTGCAGCTCGAACCTCCCCAAACTCTTCTCTCCACTTCTTCGCCTCGACATCAATATCAATCTTCGCATTTGTCGAAGCCTTCTCCGCCAGAACGCCATTCGAGGAATTCAAACTCGACAACATTATTTTCCAAAGCGGATCCACCTGTTCCACCTGCTTCACGTTCAAGGCTTCCCATGAGAATTTCAGTTTGGATACGTCGAATCTCATTAGCTCAGCCAATCTGGCCACGACTTCTCGATTATTGATGACATCGTCCGCTTCAATCACCAAAGGCCAATCCTCACCATCCCCTCCTGATTTCTCGCTGAAAATATCTGTGTAGTACTCGTACATGAAACGATGAAAAGCATCTCGCGCACAACTTTGCAACTGTCGGAGTCGTTTCTTTCGTTCTCAAGCCTTCCCCCAAGCGCTGGAGAGAATTCCCTCTGATTGTTGCGCCATGTGTCCGTCGCGTTCTTGTCTTGGATTTTGTTGTGTTTGACCTTAATGCTTCTCATGGCCGATTGATTATTCGGAGGAATAAGTTTATGACGAAAGAGAGTTGGCGATGGCGATGGCGATGGCGATGACGATGACTGGATGGGGAATGAAATGAACCATCGTTTTTCCCGTGGTCTTGAGATACAATCCGGTTGTTTTGTGGATGTGAAGGCAGAGGTAGAAGAATAAGGGGGAAGCTTACCAGCAACACGCTAGGTACGTTTCTGTCGAGTGAGTCGCTCCTGCCTTCCAAGATGTCAAGAAAATCCAACTAGCCAGCTGCCTTGCAGCCTTTTGAATTGGTAGAAGGAACGACTGGATAAGGTTTGATTTAATACCTAGATAGGTAGGTAGACTGTAGTTACTGCTCCACCGAATGTATTTAGGACATGTATAGGTAGGAGACGAGCTACACTTAGAGACTAGATGATGGTGGATGTCGCCTTTCGGCCATGAGAAGATCATCGGTATTCATGTAAAATCATCGCAAGTATAGCTTACATGCCATGTCAATCACATATCCTCCATCCAAACGATCGCCATTTTGGGTACCCATTTCCAAAGCCAGCCAGTCAGCGCCTTGCCATGAAAAACAACCTCCCACATCTCACTACATACCACCCAATCCCCCAGGTGTCACATACTGATTTAACAAACAGCATGAGTCTTTCCTGTCTTGCCCTGCAGACTGTGCTTCTCACCCCTGTAGTGCGGGTGGTTATGTCTGCTCTTGCCAGAGTGCGTAGCATGTTGGTTGATGTATTCGGAATGCTTCTTTATCTCTTCCTTGTCCATCTCATCCAGAACACCCATGGAGAGCCTGATATCACAAAGCAATTGATCACATCTTGACTTGGAGAAATCCTCTCGGACAACTACTCGCAGCATCTTCAGATCATCGGTGTGAGGGGCCATGGTATAGGCTGGGACGACCCACGAGCGCTGACGGAGTTGGTGAGCGAGTGCAAACTCGTCGTAGTGTTTGTTAGCCTTTGGATCGAGGCGGAAAGCGACGAGGGGAAGACCGGCACCGCCTTTTTGGGACATGATTATGAAACCCAGTTGCTCGAGCGAGTCAGAGAGGTAGTCCGCGGTTCTGGTGAGGTTACCCATGATAGAACGGTAACCATGCTTGCCGAGACGAATAAGTTGGTAGTACTGTCCAATAACTTGGGACGCGCCCTTGGAGAAGTTTAGTGTGAAGGAAGCTTGATCGGCACCGAGGTAGTTGATGTTGAAAACGAGTTCTTTTGGAAGGTATTGTGGTGCTCGCCAGACGACCCACCCTACACCAGGGTAAACGAGACCGTACCTTTGACTTGTCAGTATAGAATTTTGTAAAAAGAAGGAAGACTTACTTGTGACCGGAAGTATTGATGGATACGACCTTCTCAAGTCTGAAATCCCACTCCAAATCTGGTACAACGAAAGGTGCCACAAAGCCACCACTAGCAGCATCGATATGAATGACGGTATCAATGTTCTTCTTGACCAAGAGATCATTGACAGCCTTTGCATCCTCGTACTCTCCAGTATATGTTGTACCTAGAATGACGCAAATACCAATTGTATTCTCGTCGACAAGGCTAACAGTCTCCTCTGGGTCGATCACGAATCTTTCAGGTGTGCAATAAACGTATTTCTCTTCCACCTCGAAATATCTGGCCGCCTTCTCCCAGCAAACCTGAACAGCAGATGACATAACAATATTTGGCCTGTCCCAAGGCTTGCCTGCTGCCTTTCGGGCGTTCTGCCAGCGCTTCTTCATTGCCAAAACTGCCAGCATGATGGCCTCGGAAGATCCGACAGTAGATGTGCCCACCGCAGCGTCTCCATCGGATTCAGCAGTGGGAGCATTGAACAATCTGCCAATCATAGACACACATCGGTTTTGTATATCGGCGCTTTGAGGGTATTCTTCGTAGTCGATGAAGTTCTTCGAGAAGGATTCGGTCATCAAATCTTCAACCTCTTTTTCCTGGTACAAATTAGCTGCGATCTCCCTGGAGAAATAGTTTGGCACATACCATGTAGGTTGTGACAAAGGATGCCAAGCTTAGAAACAGGTCAGCATATGCGGAAAGCAGAGTCCGCGATGGCGAGATTCTTACTTGAGCATTGGGTTTCCATCAAGGGACAAGTCATCCTTGATCATACGGTATGCGACCTCCTTGGGCATTTCAAATTCTGGCATTTCGTGCTTTGGGAGATCCTCAGCAGCGAACCTGGAGCCATAGACACTGGTCGTGAACTGGTCGGCCTGGCTGGTGCCAGCCACGTTGAGCTTCTCCATGCCTTCAACAAGAGGCTGGTCAATTGTGTTGTCCTTCGGGATAGTTGAGAGATGAACCATTTTTGCGGTATTGCGGGGTAGATGCTAGAGTTTGAAGGGTTTGATGCTTTGTAGAGTATTTTGTAGTAGAGAGGAGGATTGATTCAATAAAGAAGGGAATTAGCTCCAGCAGTGTGCGAGGTGCGAGGTGCGAGAGCCGTCACTAACAATCAATAAATGGAGTACGACGTAGTGGGGTGGTAGTAGGATTTCCCCTCGCAAAAGCTCTGACCAGGATGTGAGCTGTCTCAAATCTTGGCATAAAAGCTTGTTAGCTAAAACCACCCCATAATTGAGCTCTTTATGATATTCTGATTGGCTAACTCCAACAGGGGAATGCAGCTGGCGGGGGTTCCGGCTGGGATTTCAGTTTCAACACATTTGCCAACGTCATCCATCCCCCCTTCGCATATCAAACACCACAGTAAGCGGATTCCCAGGACGCCTTCGGTTCACGAACAGGCCAATGCTTCAGCCCAGCCGAACGCATCCGTCCTGTTATCCAACCAATCCACTGAATAGCAGACACATGGCCATGAGATCCCATTACCCCATGATCTGTTTCTTTGTAGCTCTGTTCTGATTGACGCCCCTATCGCATGATAGCTCTTGCTTTTTCCCCATGAGGAGGGTGATGCGAGTGAGAACTGTGCCGCACTCCAGGAACCGTGCATTTCTCATGACGGTGATTTGTTGGATCCAGATGAAGGGGTGCATTAATGTTATCATCAAGCTGTAAAGGGTCTTGGGTCTGCGTGCGGGATATATGGTAATGGATGATTGATTAGATTATGTGGGCAGACAGGTCAGTGGGCAAGTGTTCCTTTTGCACGAAAGCTTCTTGACTAAGTGGGTTGATAGGATGGGAACGTAGCTTGGGCTATTTGGGCTCTGGATAACACGCATCAGCTACAACGAGCAGTTGTCGATTCTGTCAAGCCAGTCATTCTTCAAATGTCGATATTACTGGTGAAAGGCAGGCTCCTCGGTGCCTTAGGTACTGCCCTGCATATTATCGACACCTAACACCTCCTCCTGCAGGTCTAGCCTTAAATGAAAGTCAATTAGAGGTGCGAGTATCCCAATGTCTATTCATTGTAGCAGGAGGATCTATTATTACAAACGCCCAAAGCGTGTTCGTCCTCTCCTCGAGGACGTCTATGCTCTTAGAAGTACCTTGAAAAGACCAGAAGAACCGGCCCAAACGATGCGCGCAAAACCGAAAAGCACAAAGAAATACCTCTATCCATCTATGTTCATTAAAGCTGTACAGGCGAAAAGCCCACCAGCCTTGAAAACATTACCGATGGTCTCTATCCGTATAAACACTCTATTTTGAGATCTCAACACCGCCACTGGCGCCCAACGCCTTCTTTACGTCACCGTAAATCGCGAATTGACCAGCGGTCAAGGTACCTTTGATATTGTTAGCACTCCGGGCAGTTGCGCGGATTCAAATCAATTTTACTTACCAACCATGAACAGACGAGCACCAATACCGGTGTAAGAACCCCTCAAGCCAAGCTCCTTGGCAATCTTAATCAAACGGCTGGTGGTTCCCTCTCCTGGAAGACCCTTTGTCTTGTTGATTTTGCTCAACATGGTGTCAGCGGGTTGCGAGACGATAGCAGCAGCGAAACCGGCCATAAGACCGGAACCAAGGTTGATGGTGGTTTGTAGTCCGTCAGAGGCGGTCTTCTTGTCGATTGTCTGGTAGACTAACTCAGAGACCTTCTCGTAAACGACGAACTTGGTCATGGTGTATGGAACCCTAAATGCCTCATTAGCATATAACTTGGTCATAGTACGAAGGCTACTTACTGTTTGAACAGGATGGGGCCAAATCCAGCATAGAAAGCGCCAACACCTTCGTTCCTCAGCATCTTGCCAAAGCCTCCGATGAGACCATTGGCATATGTTGGCTCAGATACAAGACGAATACGGGTGGCCTCGAGAGGGCAGAGCGCAATATCGGCGAAGAATTCTGCAAGAGCTGCTGAGGCCAAGTAGACGGCGGTACGGTTATTGGAGGCACTCTCATATCCGAGAACGTTGATTGATTGTTGCTTGAACAATTCATAACCTCCGAATTTGAATGTACCCTGGAGGAAGTATCCAGCAGCAGTTGGTCCGAAACCAGTCAAGAGAGCACCAGCACCCTCCTTGGCGATGACCTGTCGGAATCCTCCAATGAGACCTTTGTTGTATGTAGCGGGGTCGAGTTGAATTCTTGTCTTGACGCTGTAGACACAAGATGTTAGTCCATATTTCCCTTATCTCCGCCAGATTTGTTTGGGACAAGTATCTCGTTCAGCGCCAGGAGAGCAGGAGGAAGGCTTACACGTCGACGGGTGTGAGGGCGCCGTGGGTAACTGAACAACAGATTGCACCAGCCAAGGCGAATCTGGAGTAGAGAGCAAAACCGCTGAGCTTCTCGGGGGTGGCGGCTGCGACCTTCTGGACAACGGCATCGACCTTTGTCGAGCCGGTGGATGCTGCGGGAGATGCCATCGTAAAGTATATGTGTGCGCAAACGAAAGGAAGGGGGGATTAGGAAGATTGAGTGGAGATGGAAAGGATGCGATGACTTTACGACGGGAAGGTCAATTGATGAGATGGGATTTGTGTATGTGGACGCCGAAGCTCAAAATTGCTTCAAATCCAAAATTTTGCGCTAGGCGGCCTTCGGGAAGTCTCGGGGGCTGGAAAACCCTTGGCACCCCTTTGGCGCGGGAGAACGGCTCGAGCGCGATGAATGGAGCACGTGCGACTGAGGCCAATCAGAGACCTCGTTTGAATAGGGGCACAACCGGACACCTACGCCTTTACCTAGAAATTACCGCAGTACCGGGGCATCGAAACAACAAAACATGCCTGCAGATGTACCTCGATATATATCTTCATCCCGGCATCGAAACAACAAAATATGCCTGCCAGATGTGCTTCCTCGACCTCAAGATATATCTTCATGCCGATATCATTGCCGGATTGTGGAAGGTTTGGCCTGCCCAAACTGGAGTTTCTCTGAAAACCCAAGAGCTTTCTGAGCTGGGCAAGCATTCTTTCGTGCGGTCCAAAGCATGACGCCAGTCAGCTATGAATCAATGAATAACTCACTCTCGAGACTCTCGATAGTTCCTCGTCCATCTTTACTTTCAAGATTTCTATCACTTCGTTCTTTCCGCGACTTCTCTTGAAAGATCAGAAAGAACACAGGCGATAAAGCAATTTCTTGTCCTTCGTTTCATTAAAGGATGCCACCACGTTGCATCAGAGAGCTGTCTTTGAATGCTTTCAAGATGTACTCCTGAATGAGAAGCGCAATGAGGCTGTGTCCATGGCATCCTTTACTTTCCTCTCCAGTTCTTCTATATATTTGTCGATTAGTTCCTGATTCAAACCCACATCTCCAAGCAAGCGTCATGGATCACCAGTGCTTATACTCGACTAGGTTAATACGATATAGTAATGTATAACATTTTATCTTTGATACCTCGGTGTCTTCGTGTAGATTGTGGGAAACCGCTAACAAGATTAGGTCCTTACTTAATCAAGCACTAAAGATCTACGGCGATCGCGAATACTACGACTCCTAAAAGGCTCGAGTATTATATAAGAAGGGAAAATTGCTCTAACATGCGGTAAGGAATGGTGACAAAAGCAAAAAGTCCTTGAATGAGGCTTTAGATCTGTACCGTAAATTGAAGAAGGAAAAGGCGAATTTCAAAAGAGGGATTGACGAGCTCACTAATGCGGATTTTGATGATCTCATTGTCTTCTGGTCAAAATGAGCAAAAAGTTGAATAGTCACCTTAAAAAGCAATTTACTTTTCACCGTCCGCGCACTGCTCGCCCCGTGCCATAACTCGCTGTCCTTATGGAAATAGCTTGGTACCAGCAAGGACGCAAGTGGGTCTTCCAGCTTTCACAAGACAGTCGCGAGCTATATCCATAAACTCAAGATCACGGCCTGTGACAATTCGATCAGCCTTACTCACTTTGCTTATAAGATCGTTATTTGGAGGAGTACCTGGTGCACCAAGCAACGAAATTGCAACTAGAAGCTGCTCGACATTTCCAGTGACCTTGGACAGAAAAGGAACCTCACCAACTTACAAAACCAAAAGTCAGAAATAAGTTCTAGGAATATGTCAAGCATCGGGCTTACTTGGAACCGTAAACTCAGGTGCTTTTAAGATAGGGGCCACGAAGAGCATTAGAACCCCAATAGGATTGAAGTATCTCCTTAAAAAGACCAGCAAAGCAACGAAACCAAAGCTTTTCCTCCCAAAACTCACCCAATAGCTTATCACGATATCGGGGAGTCATGTTCTCAATTGGGATTAGGATTATGGTATTATACGTCCCAATCTGAAGGACCTTTTCTGAACACCACTTTTCGTAGACCGACAATCGGTGGACAGAAATATCCCTTTCTTCTTTGGTGATGCCAGCCGATAAATTCCTACGGAAGAATTAAATGAGACACCTGGACTTAGATATTTAGCCATGGCGGATCTTACCATTGCCAGCGAACTGGCGGGCTCACATAAGGTGTCTTCTTGAATGCTCTCTGGCAATCTTCCCGGAACTTATCAAAGTTGTGATAGTCATCATGGAAAAAGGAGTTACGACCTGCCTTCTCATTATAAGGCGAGTATTCCTCACTCAGAAATTCGGCTTATATCTTTCATATATTCCTGCAAACTCTCTCCTTTAGCCTCCTCTGGCGGGTCGGAATCCTAAACTTCATTAAAGGAAATCTTTTTGTGTTTTACCCCTAAGGACTTCTCGATGTCAGCAGTGAAATCGTCAATGATGTTGAACTGGTCCTTATTGGTAATGAAAGACATATATTCTGTTGGATAGATGATCGCAAGTGGTAGCTGAGGGTAATATTAGGGATATTGAGAAGAAGTAAAGGCTATTCAGATACTGACTGAGGACCGATTGTGTGGCAACTTGTCACCGTACCAGTGTTCAGCAAATTCCCTGCATATTCCAACAGTTCTACTAAAGAAAGTAGGCATATCGAATTGCCTTTCCGGTACTAGGTTAGAAAGGAAGTGATCAGTCTGCAGATGGGGAGGGTGAACTCACTCGAAGCTAGGAAGGTCTATGTGTAAAGCATCCATTCCAATAGCCTGGCCTTCTACCGCTTCCACTAACTGCTAGCTCTTGTAAGTCAAGTCGAATAAGATTGTCACCTGAGGATTGAAACTTACTGTCAGAGCCGACGGCGATGTCCATCCATTGATAAGAAGCAACTGCCACACCACTGCCGCTACTACTTCCTGCTGGGATTGATGCCCGTCTGCTCTGGGGTTCCATGGTGCTTGATAGTCAACACATTCAATGGGTTCCTCTGTTGCTACAAACGCGGCCAGTTTGGTAGTTCCTAGAATACGAGTGCCCTTCCCCTCCAGAAACTTGATACAGGCAGCTGTTTGGGATGCTGGTGGGTATAGCTCATAAAATGCTCGATTGCAGACGGATATCTTGACCCCTTTGATTTGAAAAAAAAATCCTTCACGGCCACTTTCCAACCCCCGAGTGGATAGGAAGGGGTTACAGTCGTTTGAAGGCAAGACGGGACTGCTACCATGATGGTCTGAATATCTTCACCGCCAATTTGGAGTTGCGATAGCCGGCTTTGAGAAATTGGAAGTCACCAAACTTTCGAGATGAGAACAGGAACAAGAGGAGGTTGAACTCACCCGTCCACGCCGGGCACGAGGGCAGTAAGAAAAGCACCTCGAGAGTCTTCATAGAGCTTCCAGATATCATGCAATTGTTTGTCAATCACATAGTAAAGCCCTGGTGGGGAATTTGAAGCCGAGTTTGCAGTGTCAGCTACCTCGATCCATCTTGTGCCTAAGGATTGAAGCAATTCGTAGGCTCTGGGCGCGAACTCGACCTTCGGGGAGCCAGTGAATATGATGTCGCTCAGAAAATCGACGCGGAACACATCATCGAGCTCTTTATATTTGGCGATAATGTCTTTTAGCTAGTCCTCTTCCACGTAAGTACAGTCGTCGTTGATGTGGATGACGGTCACATAGGGTAGTGGGCTTGAACGATGAGTGAAGAAGTTCTAAGGTGGGTGATTAGAACTGACGGGAGATATGAGATCGAGATGTTCACCTTCGATGGTTGAAGTGCAATAAATCGAGCCGGACCAATGCTGAAAGGTTTCGGCAACATCGTGCTGATTTGGGAAGGGGGTGTGTACCTCAAATTCTCTGGGTATGCTTCGGTGATCTTAGGTATGATCATTGAGACTATTCTGGACCAAAGATCCGCAAGGAGGGTCTGACTTTCTGCACAGACGGGCTTCTTCTCAGTCGAAGAATATTGTAAAAGATTGTGTGGTGAGGTAGCCAATGTGGAAGTTGAAACAAAGGCTGAATTGAAGCAAAGGAAGCGGAGACGGGGCCGAGACCCGTATTCAAGAACATTAAAATCTGAGCGTTTTTTCCTATGCTGCAAAAACCCTGTAACCTGGGCGTCTCTATAAACAGAGTGCAAGAAACCATGACCATCAACTGGTTTTCTCGAACTCGCGTTGTTGTGCGCCTTGGTCATGGGTTTACCTGGTAGATTTATACATCCTCAATAATTCTTACTATTATCTAACATAAATTAGGCTCTGATCTCGAACTGATCGACCTAGTAAGTGCCTTCCTAGTTTCAGCTAATCGACCTACCAAGGTTTCAACCTGCAAGGAAATGTTTAATACTTAAATTAATAATGTCTATAATAGTATCACAAGGAGTCTTCGCCGAGTCTTACTCTCTACTTAGTATAGTTTTCTAGTCTATTCTTTTAACTTTTTCTTTAAATTTTATATATATTTATTACTGTATATAAATATATTTTTAAATCATATTTTAAACCTAGTTTAGTATATTTATAATTACAAATTTTTTATAAAAAAAAATTAAAAAAATTAGCTAAGTAAACAAAGGTACTATTCGTTTCGAAAACACTAAATATTATTTCCTTATACTTATTACCCTTTAAAAAAGATAACAAGTCCCCTCCCCCCTTTCCTCTAAAACCTTCTAAATACTAGAAAATAAGTACCTACCTACCCAACTCACCCAGCACATTCGCAGAATAGCTTCTTCAGCTCGTTGTTCGCTTACTTAGTGATGTAAAGTAGTACCGAGTTACTTATTATTTTTTGATACTCAGGATAATTTCATACTACTTTATATAGTGTATACTATAGCAAAAATCTAAAATTCTTAACATAGCTTTGAAAACCTCCTACTTGAGTATAATAACCACCCTCTTAACCCTCTATTTTACTAAAAAGAAAATCCGAAAGGTTTAATACAACAACTTCAACTTCAAGTCCAATATAACAAAGTTACGCTTCTTTAAGTTTCCCTTCTTTACTCTGTAATAGGCCAACGCAGTGAAGTATAAATATGAACGACTCTCTCAATGCAAGAGAGAGTCGTCAGGCGCTTTAGTCGAAATCGACCCAAAGATCAATGACGGCTTAGCAGTGAGCTGCCTCTTATATTTCAGTCTAACGTTGCATTTTCGAGATATCATATCCAACACCGCACGTCCTCCCTAGCTCAGCACCACTCCCTTCCCTTCTTTCTTCCAACGCCGCAATAACCGCAAAATCCCTCAAACAACAAACGAATTAAAAATGACAGCAGATACATAACACTCAACAGCACCATTCGCCTTCACCCTTCACCCCTCCAACCCTCACTTGCCCCTTCCACCACTCCACGCTTCAAAACCACGGCGGAGCACACAAATATCAACACTCTTTTGCAAAGCTGGTCACTCCACACACCAACACCAAGCCAAGCCCACAGCTCAACCGACATTTTTCTAACTCATGTTGTTTCGAAACAGCCCTAAAACCCTCTATCGAAGCAGCATACGTGGTATTTATAGCCAATAAATTTCAAAATTTACTTATTGCTTAACTTGAAGTAACATTTATTTACGAGAAGTAGAAATCCGTACCACCCACCCACCACCCACTATAGCACTCACACAGTTACCTCATCCCCTCATTTGTCAAATACCAACAAGCAGCACGCAATTCATCCATCAAAAAGGCACAAAACTTAGCCAAAACAAAATCACAGTATAAGCAACAGAAGAAAACCACCCAAATTATCAAGTGTATTTTCACATTGAGATATAGACTAGACTACTTAGACGTCCTACCAGCCCAAAAACGCCACAATACATAGTACGTGCGTGTCCATGAAAACCTTGAATACAATAAGGAACGTGTTCCCTCCCTACCTCCCTCTCTCATCATATGCATGCCATCAATACCCAGCTTTCATTCCAGCTTCGGGATAAGATTCCCAAAGCCTGGCACCACAACGCCGACGACACCTCATTCCAAAATCTCATTCGTTGGTCGCAAGTCTTCCAGCGCTCCTATGTATCAAGGACTTGCCCAGCCACCTGCTACATCAACCCATTCCGCAAGACATGAACCTTGTTTCCCTTCAACGTCGACAATATCGGTATCACATCTACATCTGCACCCGACACCATTTTCTTTAGGCGCATCCCAACTCTCCCAGTATTCGTCTTCTTCTCTTCGTTTCTTCTCATCGAGGGTTGTCTTTTCGAGGAAGGGTGACCGAGGCATCTGGCGAGCTGGGGCATTTGCGGGACAATGTTGGATGGTGGTGTGCCTATAACCAAAGTCACGGAAGTAATGAATGTCGCGAGGTGCAAGTAGTGCGCCAGCGGCCAGAGAATGAATTGGTGCGTCACCCCACTACTCTTATTAGCGTTTAGTGTCCACACAATGCATACAGCCACTTACCCGCTCCATCCAAAATCCTCCACTGCGATCCATCATTTGGAAGAAGTCCTCGTATTCCTTACTCCTAAACCAACTAAGCCTTGCAATTTCAAAATTCGACCAGAAATGGCACATGTTGTACTTCTCGCCTTCCATGGCTTCTGGGTCGATATCTGGAAGAGAAGCACGGGATGGGTCGCCTCGTAGAATTTCTTCTGGAAGTGGGTGTTGTTCTTCTACCGGGACCTCTTTTGGCTCTTCTGGTTGAGGCTCAACAAACATTTCCCACAATCCCTGAGATGTGATATTGTTGATTCTCTTGTAGGCGGATGCATATCGGAAAATATTAGGCACAGTTTCCTTTAATTCCTTAACCGCAATTGTGAAACCATATGTTTTATTCGCTTCGATCATCTTGAGGAAAGGGTCACTTTAAAATGTTAGCTTGATCTCTGATCATCTTATTGAACAGCACGTACTATGTGATGTCGCAGAAATACTTGATCTCTGGTTCCAATCGCCAGTACCATTCATACTTTTGTAAGAGTTCGTGCTTATAGAAGAACCTACCAATGTCAGCGCATAATCTTATCTCCTGTAAAAAGCAAAAACATACCCCGAGTAGAATCTGCACATAGCATGGTAACTTTCCATCCCACCGTACATAATAGCAGCATCTCCTTGCTTTGCGATACCCTCCTTGGCAACCTTGGGATCAATCCAATCAGGGAATCCCCAAGATTTCGGGTCGATAGTACCAAACTCAACAGGTGAACTCGTGTAATTCGTGATAGTCTCCTTGAATGTCTCATTGAAATCGGCGTCGTTCAAAAAAACATATGGGTAGTGATACCACCTGTTGAAATGTCGCTCGATGGATTTAACGGATTGTATAACTCCATCCAACTCCTTATTCCTCGCCAGCACGACGAATGCTGCATTCGCCCGCGGTAGTGATGTATCTGGCTCTAAGCAGCCCGTCACGAAGACCTTGTCATGATCTTCACTGATTTTTCTGCGCGCCACATACGTTAGCCTACGTAAATGCATCATTGCAACCGAGGTCAACGAACCTAATAGCTGGTGGTGCTCCAGCAGGCATTAATATGCCGACTCCTGATTTAGGATGTCGAACAAAAAGCACCAGTATCAAAACAACAACAATACAAGGGAAAAGAAGGACAACGCCGAGAGGTATTGAAATGCTGGAATTGCCCTTTAACCTTAGCGGCCGCCGAAAAAAAAGCCAATCTAGAAGTAATCTTTGGTTTCGTCTTGACCTCATCCAGTATCGGCAGATTCGGCGACGACGGCGCTCGCTTTATGAATCTTTGGACGAACCCCATTGATGCGGTGGCGTTCGAGGGTCGTTGGAGAGATGAGGAGATGGCAGAAAAGGGGGGCTGTCGAGGGCCCCAGGACTATGTTGGATTGTCGACAATCGGAATCGGGGGGTATTACAATATGTATTCAGAAGCGCAGACTCGAATCGAAAGAGAGGAAGACGAAAACCAATGCACCCCTATCTTTGCAGACTGCAGACCCGGTCGATGCTGCTGCTACTATGCTGGTAACGAGCGGATGGAGGAGATGTCCTCGAGAAAAGATACTCTGCGATGACGCGTCGGAGCGATAGGTCTGGGTCGTCAGCGCAGCGATGTGGCGACTCGAGGGCAATGGACGATTGCATCCACTGCTGGCGGCGGCGAGCTGGAGTCGAGGCTGTCGATGCCCAGGACAACGGAGTTGAGGCGGATTTGAGGTTGTGGACAGAGGTAGTTTGCTTGTGCCCTCACGATAGGAGTTTCCGTCGCTGCTGCAGAGGCAGGAATCTCGGCTAAAGAGATCCCCTGTTGTTCTTGGCAAGCAACTTCGAATTTCAGGAGATGGTTCGTATTTTGTTGAGGGCGGCACACGAGTGGCGATTGTGAGTGCTGCAACTGCTATGCGCCCGCTTCCACCCCAAGTTGCCGCTAAAAATTGTCTCGAGTTTATCTCCTGATTTGAATCCCCTATCCATCCCAGAGGTCGCAAACCTGGTGTGGCCGGGAACATCATCATACTCCTGGGCTACGCCCAAACCGGAAATGCCAAGCCGACTTTTTTTTGTTATCGATTGAGGCTGAAGCTGCTAAACGCGCCAAAGGACCGTTGTACCTTTGTTTACGGCGAAGCAATCTATACGCTTTACAATACCATTGAAGTTTCTTTATCCATTTGAAGCTTTGATAGCTTTATTATGGCCAATTGAGGAGTCGGGAACTAGCGCCTGTCAACAAAGCTCGGCTACCCTAGGTAAATAGCGTCAGACTTGCATTACAACGACGAAGCCATTACTAAACGTTCAATTCAACAACAATGACATGTGCGCGCGTTGTGGAAACAAGCTTTCTTTGATTTTTAAAGGCTTGTCTTAACATCACTCGGGTCGGGTCAACCAATCAAGCCCTGCTGTCGTGTAGGATCACCGATTCCCGCATAGTACATGAACTAGGTCAGCACTCAATACGGTACTGTGCCTCCATCCTAGGCTCCCGGCACCTCCTACAAAACCCAAAATGTCGAAAATTACCCCAAAGAATCTCCAATACGATGGCACACTCCCTCCTTTCCTCGCGCGATTACAATCTGCGAATGCCTCCTCAGATGGACGTCACGAATACACCGTTGCGCGACCAAAGAAAGCGCGGAATCCTGAAGACGAGGCTGAGGACGAGCCTGTTTATTTTGATGAAGGGACGGGAGAGACGTTGACGAAGAAGGAGTGGGAGGAGAAGGAAGCTGAGGATGAAGCTAAGGCTGAAGAGCCAGCTAGGGATGGAGAGAATGCCGATTTGAAGGATGGTGGTGAGGCAAAAGAGAGTAAAGAGAAGGTTGCAGCGATTGGGGCGAGCAAGAAGCGGAAAGTAGGAAAGATTGTGGGTGCTGATGAAGGGGATGATGAGCGGGATACTGGCATCAAGGCAAAAATTACGTCTGATCAAAGCAAGACACTAAAAACAGATGCAAAGGCACAGAAATCGGATACCTCAAAAATAAAAAGTAAAACAGCGAAGAAGGGGAAGAAGATCAAATTGAGTTTTGGGGATGATGAATAACCTTCTTGGAAAATCGGGCCAACTCCATTGCTCAGTCATTCGGCGTTTATTGGTGTCCTCCAAAAAGCGGGTAGCTGTTGCGACTTGCAGCAGGATCTTCCAAAAACTTAAATTTGCATTTGGGCGCCGGCGTTTAGGAGACTACGACACGAAAACAAAGGCATATTGTGTTTTTAAAGAGATACCCAAACCGCGGCATCAAAAGAAAATCGAATTTTACAAGTTCATCATTTCCAAAATGTCTACAGTGGTATACTGCTCCTCGTTTCCTCCGAGAGTCGAGAGTCAATATTAGAACCAGAGACTATATATTCAGGAAGTGCTACTGCGTAGTAGCGGTAGTTGAAAGTGCTTATCAATTGGCAGGAAGAACTATTCTGGCAACAAGGAGCACACCGCACACAGACAGAAACACAATCACATGCTGAAGGAGCAGAAAGAAAAGGTGCTCGTGGGTTTGTGAGGCCTATGGCTAATGCCATCAAATACCCTTCCTCCTCCAATTAGTAATCGAGGTCTTTAAGCACTGTCAACCTCCTTCATACTGTCAAACCCCACACTACTGCTGTCAGCAACTGCAGGGGCTCATAAAATTCTGAGAATCTTCCGTCCACGTTCGCGCCAAGATTTTATGCACAAAATGGTGCTTGTACAGAAGAATGAGATCTCCGCTATTGCAGCGGGAGAGTTCAATTAAAACTCTTTCGTCTTCTACCTAAAGTGTCGTGAGGACCCATTTAAATATTTGGGGCATGCTTGTAATTCTTTGGCAAGTCGTTCACCCGTTATTTGTAGCGCTTCACCGGGTAGCTCTGCTCTCCCTCCCCCGTCTGCGTCTCTCAATATGTTTTCATTGCCGCCAATTTTTTATGGAGGTGGAAAATCCGCGTGCTTTGGAGGGACTGGTCGGTAATCTTTCTTGCTCTTTAAAAGCCGGAAGATATGTCCGTGGGTTTTTCACTAAGGACATCTCGTGGTTGTTCCCACCGCGGAATTGGACTGTGTAGTTCAATATTTCACTGAATGTATAGGCTAAACTGCCAAAGTGATAAGCTTGAAGGCCTCTACTGGCAAGGTATAAATAAGCCAGAATTTCTCATTGGCACACAGCAAGGAAGCACTTTAAACAAGCCTCAATTTCCATGAATAGGAGGGAGAGAACGCGTGCGGGGTACCTCTGCTACATAATGTACCCGCAAAGCGCCTATGCCAATGCGATCTCAGATTTGCATCAAATCCATATTTAGCACTTCGTTCTGCGATATTTTCTCAAATGTTCTTATGATTGTTAACTTCCACCTCATTGTCAGCATCTTTCTCACTGTCAAATACCATACTGCTGCTGTCGTCATCGACTACTTCACTCACACGCTCAATTCATTTAGCTGTCTTCTTAAATTTTGCCGTACCTCCTCATATCACTTCGAGATTTCTTCAACTTCAGCTTCATCTTCAATGTAGCAGCAAGGTGACATGGCGATATGGAATTTGATATCCCCTTTCATCGTTCCGGTTCTCTACCTCACTACTGCTTCTCCAGAAAATGATGGTTGAAACTGAAGTCTTGCGAGCCTTTAGCCTAAATACCACTCCAGTCCCCCTTAGTTTCCGAGGGTTGGAAAAAAAGTCTCAGAAAGTGAATACCAACTCCACGGTTGCAATGCCTACCTACAGTAGGTAATCTACAAACAAGCGAGTTGTAGTACCTAAGCATGCTTTACGAGTTAAGGCTTCAAGCTGAAAAGGCTATCAGACGCGCAAATAACCTCCGACCTGGAATATAAAACTTATATCTCTCTACCCCGAGCTAGAGGCCATGGATTTTCACGTAGCGTTTCCTTTCGACGTACACGAAGACGGATTCCCATACCCAGACAGACTTGGTGCCGGATCAGGTATCCTGACCCGTTCATGACTGCCCGCTACCGAACGGCATCGCTCGCCTCCGCCTCCTTTTTTGTCTGTTCTTTCAACTCTTAAGCATAACAATAAGAGGAGCACCAGAACTCTTCGAACAGAGATATGTTACTATCAACCGCCTTCTTGCTGTCAAATACCACACTGCTAATGTTATCAATTCCTTCGCATACCCACATTCAATCTTCCTCTCTCCAATCTTTCTAGGTAAAATTACCTTCTCTTATGGCGAGCATAGTCTTACACATTCTTGTTTGTATTTCCACTGAACTTTGCTGCATCTGAAGGTGACTATTGCTGCGTTATTCTTGCAAGCTTGTCCTTTTTCTAGTTTACCAGAGTGAGCATGCTCCCTCCCCTTAACTTTCGCGGAAGCGATTTATAGTGGAACTCTCTCTCTAAGTTGCATTCAATACTAGACCCATGACTGCAATTCCCGGATAGTCTACGAAGTTCTCAAGTAACAACTCCACACACTCTCTCTCAACCCCTCAACACCCTAGCAAACTATCAGCTCTGCCCCACTGTCACCTGATTCACCTCCCCATTATAAAATTAGATCAATTCAATATATAGCATCGTGCAACGGTATTACTTGGGAACTAAAAAGATCTTAAAACTTCTGGTGTAGAGAAAATTTATGTCATCTCTGCTTTGTGCGCGTCCAACATTTCTCGAGATGCAAAACAAGGCTAGGGCAAAAAGAAAGAAATAATGGAATATTTTGTGGGAGTGCTGATATGGCTTAGTGGCCAGATCTTGACTTGAATTAAAGCGGGGGGGTTTTACTGCTGTCAACCTTCATTTATTGCCAATGCAAAAGTTTTGCTGTTATAAACTTCTTCGCATCACATGTGACACCCCAAACTCTTAAATTCTCTCAACTCCCTTCCCCGTCATCATCCACCTCCAAAACCACTTCCAATCATCTTTCCCCCTTTTCAACACAACGGAAAGCAAAGATTGCGCTTTGGGCAGCTGATCCGGTCTTCTCTCTTAGCTCTGTGTGTAACTTCGGGAATCCAGCTATGAAGAATATTCTCTGGGTTGAAAGGGAGATTGTATATTCTAAGCTACTAGCTTTCTATGGTGGTTATTGTGGAAGAAGAAAGAGGTTGAAAGAGGACCCCACCTTGTGGGACAATCTCACGTTTTAGGGAGGCTTTTATTTCGCGTCTTAAATCATTCAGATTTGCACCTCCACTTACATTTACATTTAAAATTATGCGCTTAAAGCTTCAAGCGCCAAAAGCAGAACAGATGCATATCTATGTTCAAAGAATCTTTCGAAACAGTGATTTAAGTCTCCACCTCAACTGCTGGTATTAATGATCGAATAGTTAGAGCAAGTTGGAAAGCCATACGCAATCGATCACGTTATTGATCCAACCAAGTGGAACGTAAACACAATTTCTATATCTTTTGCTGGAACTGGTGCCGGTGTTTCTGGTTTAACGAGTCAGGCTTCGCTGGTTTTTTAATCAAGATGCTATTGTTTATTGTCTTCTGTAACTATGAGCTCCCGTGTCGTTGAGCTGCTACAAAAACTACACTGCTGTTAGTGACAAAAATTACGCTGCTGTCAAACACCCCTTTTTTCTCCCTCACACAGTCTCTCTCCCATCACACGCAATTTTCCCTCATTCTTCACCAAAAGAAATCAGGGAAGGGTCTCCTATCCATACATAGTATGGTTTCCAACTTTCTTCTCGAGTTCAAATGAGAGGCAATCATCCTTTCTGGAAGAGATCACCTTGAGGTTCTTCATTAATCTTGTATCTCTGATGATTCTATGGTTATGTGTAGGGTGGCGATGGCATGTGTTTTATATTGAGAGGTGTTGGTAAGTTGGCTGGAGAGGGGTATATAATTTAGAATGAGTAGGGAGACTTCTCCAGGGTGGAAAATGGAGGACATAGCCCAGACAGTTTTCACTGCGTACTTTCGAATAAATTTTGGGAAAGAGGGAAGTAATTTTAACGAACACCTAACAGCTACCACCAAATACTTTAAAAGGCTAGTGTGTCGCCTCTTCGCAGGAGAAGTTATCATTGTTGTGTTTGGAGAGACGGATTTGGGTGTCGGGAAAGAAGGCATCCCGTGTGAGCGAGGCAAGGGAATGGATGGATTCAATAGACTGACTTCTGGAGAGAAGAGAGGTGGGAATGTTGTAACTTGTGAGTGTCTCTGAGGAGGGAAGAATCCCCCTCAGATCTCTTAATTCCCCTACTTTGTTGTCAACCTCTCTCTTACTGTCAATCGCCACGCTGTTGCTGTTAATAACTACTTCATTCACTCTCACTCTCAATCTC
>JAAMPI010000770.1:0-26307 GCA_013054445.1 Cudoniella acicularis | reverse complement strand
TTCTCCGACCTCACGAAAACCGAAAGCCCTCTGACCCCAACAGCACCACAAGGATGCCTCACATTTTCCTCACCACTAGGAACCCTCAATTCCCTCTCTGTAACATCATGGCAGAAAAAAGGCAGCTCGCCCCTCACGAACCCATTTACCCCATCTCCAATGACAGGAAATGTAACAAACCACTTCACGAGCTTCCCATCCGGTCTCTCACGTCCACCTCTCACCGGCAAGTCGTACTTCGCTTCTCCACCACCAGCACTTAACCGATGATTCACCCCCTCCCAACTCTCAGCAGCATCTCCCTCTCCCTCTCGACTCGTAAAAGCGAGGTCAATGATTGAGCCCTCGGTTTTAGATCCCCACCAGTGTTTTGAGCGCGAATCTGGTGAGGGTGGAGGCGAGATGAAGGCGATGAGTTCGATGTAGGAGCCGTCGGAGAAGCAAATTAGTTTGTTTTCGGTGACGTTGTCGGCGTGCCGGCCGCCCGGGGTGATGGTGAAGTTTTTAGTGAGCCAGGTGGGTGGGTTATGGAGGGTTTGAGGGGTTACAAGGACGATTATGTGGTCTAGGTGGGGTGGCATTTTTTTGTGGTGGTTGGGTTGAGTTGGTGAGGGTGAGAGTGAGAGTTTTTTGAAAGGTTGTTCGAACTTCCAACTTGGAATTGGCCTTTCCTTGTAGTGGCTGAGAGAATTGAAGACAATTGGTGAATATATTGGACTTATTATTTATCAGATTTGTTGTTTACAAGTTGGTGGTTGGTGGTGTATATTAAAGAGGTTGTAAGTGTGGTGTTGAAAGTGGGGTCGATTGCGTGACTCATACGAAGTATGTAGAGGTGCACTCTAAGATGGTCGGAGTTCTTGAGAATCAAATTGTAGCTAAATAGTCTCATTTGCGAGAAGAGCCAATCGCAATAGTCTAAAGGTTGTTGACATAAGAATTTGAGATGACTGACAATCGCTTCATTTCGCTAGTTATTTGTACGAGTTAGTGAAGTACCATTTCCTAAGATGATACATAACTTTGCCACTCTCGCGGCACACCTAACCTCTATTGTAATTATACACCTTAAGATACCATATCATAGTCCTTTATCGCATCACATCGTGATAACCGTTTTTATCGTTCACTCATTATCATCCTCAGAACTCTATTCTTCAGTAGTCTTTCGCTCTATCCATTCGAGAAGCAACCTTAAACGCTCCCCACTAGCATTCAACCACATCATATCAGAGTCCTCCCCTTTCTTTTTTGTTGTCTCTTTTCTCCTCTTGTCTCCCTTGACCTTATTCTGCCTTGCCAAAATGCCCTTTTCGATAGCATGGTCTAAATCGAGGGTATGATCGCACAAACAAGACCTCACATACAATCTGAAGAGACTTTCTACCAATATGGACACTTTGGCATTGTCTTCAACTGAAGAGGTATTCGCACTGAAAGGAAGAAAGCATTGCTCAAGTAGCTCTTGTGTTATTTCGTCATTGTCCCGGCCACGTATTGTGTGCGGACGTGGAGCATTGTTTGGTAAAAGGCGGAGGAGGAGAAGTTGCGAAAGAGAGACGAGAACCATTTCCGGTAGTTGAGATGATATTGACGGCGATATGAAGAGGGAAAAAGCGGGAACGGGTAGTGATCGCACGGAGGTGAAGAATATGTCATAGGCATCTCTGACATCGACGAACTCCTCTGGGAGATCGTCTGAAAGTCGGGAAAGCTATCTTTGTCAATGAAATGTATTTGTTGGAGATGAGATTTCTTACCAGGGCCAATAACCGCTGACGCAGTGCTATAGAATCTGGACCTCCAAGGTATGGGTCTTGAAAAAGCGTATTTTCTTCCTCATCATCTGGAATTGTTTCTGAACTTCTGTCCGTGTTTCTTGCAGTTTCAAATTCAAGATTGGCATCGTCTTCCTCGTAATCGCCGAACTTTTGGATGGCCGTACCCTCCCTCTTTCTCTTTTGTCCATTTTGAAATTTCACCTCTTTGGTCTCATTCTCGAACACCTCCGGGAATTCTTTGAGGTTTTCGGGCCCACCATCCGCGAATATAGATCTCACAACGCGCTTGACAGCACTCGATCGGCCTCTAACATCCGACAAATATTTAAGAAGTAGACATTCTCGCAGGAGTATAAACTCAGCCTCCGAATCTGGACAATGAGATTTTACGGAGTCAATCTCTTCGTCTTGTCTCTTCCTCTCCTTGTAATCCGCGTCTAAGACGTCCAGCATATAATCCAGCCATACTTTCCAATATTGCCATCTCTTAGGGTATTTAACACTGCAGTTTAATGCCCACCCCACCATGTGCCAGAAATCCTTTGCACATCTTCGTATTCGCCCTTTATTCGCAATAACTCCTCGCATGCGTTCTGACTTGTCATCTGAATCGTTTCCACTCGACTCGTCGTCATGCTCTGTAGTATTCCGACCGCGCCGGAGGTTTCTGCTTGTGACTTCCGGTTCGAGAGAAAATGCCTGGTCTAGGTTGGCATTTATCGGGCCCAGAATAGCAAGAATGTTTCGTAGTAATGTTATGGATCGGGCTGGGAGCTCCAGACGCTCGCTCGGAGGGGCTTGTGTGGTATAACGGGGATGAATTAAAAGACAGCAGACAAGCTCGATGTGGTAGGGAATCGGCGCGATCACTGGAATGTTTTGACAGTCGGGATGGGATGCACCGGCGGTAATGAGATCGCTGAGAAGTGTGAGGGCGTGAGTGTCTGCAATCCGCATTAGTATCTGTTGATTAACTGGATGGGAGGACCTACATAACTGCTCGTCCAAATAAATATGACAGTGTTGCCGGATTTCCTCGGTGACGGGTTTTGCAGGTCGATATCGAGGTGCCGCGGGCGCGGAAGGATTTATGTCAGTCATTTCATGGTCGGATATAGAGGATCTAGGAGATCTTGGAGCAGTGTGAAAGGAATCAGGGGAGGATAGTGTGGAAGCCATTCTACGGGGCGGGAAGAGATACGCGCACAGAGGTTCTATACGCGACTGGACGCGATTGTGGAAGTACTCAACTTATTCGGGAGTGAACTTAATACTTAGACGAAGGTGCTTTCCCTACCTCAAAAATATGGTGTTGTGACCAACACAAGCTATTCCTGCACAACGGCCGCCAGCCTACCTCTGCGCTTTTTCATCAATAACGTACTTTGTTTTGCTTGCAAACTGAAGGCTTTCGTCTCAACTCTCAAGTCGCCTTGTCGCCTCGGGTTTTCGAGAGCCGAGGTTGGGGGTGGGAAAGTCCAGGACATAAATAGTCACTTCAACAATAGCCACCCACAAATATAGCAGTAATTGGCCCATTGCCACTCCGCCAAGCGTGCTCTTGCGGCTTTCTGCTCGAAGCTGAATTGTTTTGTTCTTGAGTCTTGAAAAGTTATAATGTATTATCGGATATGCGGATAAGCTGAACCGAGAGCCCCCCGTCTTCAACGGTTGCGCATAGATCCACCTGCGAACAGCACGGCGATCAACAGCATCTTGCATTCCTTTTCCAGACTGCAGTGCGATAAACTTGCAGTTAAACGCACTTCACAACACAGAGACTCAGCTTCATGAGGCGATATATCGTCTAATTTTAACCACCCATTTTTCTTCTAGTCTCGCTTATGTTATAAGTGTACAAGGGCCTATTGATTGGATACATCGTACTGTCCTAAGAGCGAGAGGTTCTCTCGCGCATCTCTCGCTCGTCTTCTCCTCATTTCGCCGGTTTTCAATGTTTTCTCTGTCGTTGCGAGATGCATGGTGGCCCATCGGCTGCTCCCATACGGCGGAGTCCCTTTTCCACAACTGAAAAGCCCTGGGGGCGTTTCCACGCGCTTGGTTCCACCTTTTGAAGACCCCCGCTGAGACAAGCGAGCACAGGGAGGGAAAGAGCTTGGAGTTCCAAAGATTCTCCACCTAGTATCCTGTCTACAATGCATGCTGCATACTTCTCATGGCCATCGGCAACTGGCCCGAAGGGGTGGTAAGATGTCACTGTCATTTAGGTTTAGTGATTCCAATACTACAAGTACTTCGTAGAAGTACATCCTGCTTCTTGCTTGTCCTTCTCTGTATCCCTCTTCAATCCTCCTACTTTCGTTCTTGGAAAGTATCTCACAATGCGTTTCTTTGGAAAGCTTGAGCTTATTGCCACCAGCTTTGAATTTGCAGCTGTTCAAGCAACGGCTCTTCCCGTTATCGACTTGGGATATGTTGTCCAGCAAGCAACTTTGAATGTATGTTTTTCAATGTCAAAGATTGAACTCATTCTATAAAATTCACAATTGCGGTGACGCAGTTCAGTTTATACTGATCTTTCATAGAGCTCTGGTCCCTCTCCTCTATTGACATTTTCCAACGTCCGTTACGGAGCCCCGCCAGTAGGCAATCTACGTTTTGCAGCACCCATAGCTCCCCAGACTGCCAACCGTACCATAAATAATGGACAGCAGTTTGTCACCTGCCCTCAAGCGATACTAAGTATGTCCTACTGGAGTAATGAGAAGACTCTGCTAACCTGATTGTGAGCAGCATGGGTTATACGCGCTGCTGAGTATGTCGACCACAATACACCTGCAACTGCAACGGTAACTGCTACTGCGTCCGCTCTGACTATCCCACCTCCAAGTGATACTATGTTTGAGGATTGTTTATTCTTAGACGTTGTCTTACCGGAGGAGATTTACAACTCAAAATACGCAGTAGCAAAGAGAGCAAGCCAGAATGGGACTATGGTGGATTGTGGAGATTCCAAAGGAGGTAAGCTGTGCCAAAGATGCCAGCGACCCTTAAATACCCTAAAATATTCTACCGAAATATTCAGTCCCCGTTTTAGTCTGGTTACATGGAGGAGGATATATCTCTGGCGACAAAACGCTAACAAATGATCCCGCAACTCTACTCGCTCGTGGCATAACTGATGGAAAAGAATGATTCGTCTATGTGGCCCCAAACTACCGACTGGGCTTATTCGTAAGTTTACCACCCTCGATCCACCTACTTTGATAAGAGTTAAAGGGCTGGCAAGCTTCGTCTAGCTTCTAGTCCGAAGGCGGAATCAGCAATGCCGGCCTCCTCGACCAACACCTCGCCCTAGAATGAGTTCAAAAGTACATCTTCCTATTCAGAGGTGATCCAGCACGCGTCACTGTGATTGGCGAGTCAGTAGGTGCAGGTTCGATCATGTATCATATCGCAGCACCATCAAGTTACCAAATCTCCTCGCTACTCACAAAAGCCATAACGCAATCTCCTGCTTTCCAACCCATTACGGACACACAGCAGACCACTACATTCGAGGAGACCCTCGGATTAGCCTCTCGCTACGCGGATACCCCAATCACAACGCTTGCGCAGTTGAAGGCAGTACCTTTTTAGTACCTCTACTATGCGAATTACGCCCTCGTAGCGAGTAGCGACTACGGGACTTTCACCTTTGGTCTTGTCGTAGATGGAAGTTATATCCTAGCATAAGCGTCATCGCTGCACGAAATGCCAACGAAGGAATACTTTTCATGGACCCCACAATTCAGAACAGTACCGCCTTCACAACTCTCGTAGGAAAGTTGATCCCAGACGCGGGGGCAGACACAATCGCTTATGTCTCGAATGCGGTCTACCCTCCTATCTTCAACGGCTCATACCCTTATTCTACACAAAATGAGCGAGCGCAATTAATCACAGAGAAGTTCGCCATCGTATGTAATTCCTACTTCCTAGCCAGTGGAGCAACAGAAGGAAATGCGTGGAAGAACATCTTCGCTGTTCCTCCCGGACTCCACTCTATCGATATCCCTTATACGTTTTTCAACGGCGATACTTCGACCCCTAACGAGGTGGGAGGTGGGACCGTAAACGCGACAATCGCTGCCGTGTTGCAGGATGTGATTGGGGATTTTGTGCTGACTGACACGCTGAATGAGAAGAGCGTGCCGAAATCTGAACCATATGGAAGTGGTAAGGCGTTTGATATGAATGTTACGGATCTGGGAAGTTCGTTGAACGACCCTGATCAAAATGAAAGATGTAAATATTGGCAGACGGTCTCTTGGTTTTGAAAACTGTCTTGTAAATAGCAACTTCGGTTTGAAGTATAACCCTATAATCCCACTCCACCATTTTCTAGAAAGGCATACGCAAGTTACCAATACGGCAAGTCAATACAACCAAGCACTAAGTAAAAGCTATCCCTCTTCTCTACCTATTTATTCTCTAAAGTACTAATTTAATAAATAAATATAACTAATAAATATTATAAATAAATCATTTTTAGTCTGCCCGACCTTTATAAAACCCTTTATTCTCTACGAAACCCGAGTCTAGAAACGAGTCTATATACCTAAGCCCTATCTTTTATTCTTAAGAAGACTTCGGCTCTCTTTTTCGCTTTAGCACGAGCCTCTTAGCCTTTTTCGAACAGGTGCCTGTCTTGTTATAAGAAACAAATTCTATAATACTTAAAATCTCTTGATCATATATTAGGCACTTAGCTATAACAGAATCTAAAGGAGCTAGGAGTCTAGGTTATTTATTCTCGGGTGTGCCTCCACGGACTTCCTTACTAGTTTCTAGAAGCTATGCCACGAGACAAGTCTCCTGCTGTTGTCTATATTCTTGAAATTTCTCTAATCGTATTAAGCAATTCGGATACTTGTATCGAAACCTAGTATTTCTATGCTCTCGGAATCGCTGATATATAGTAGCATGATTTTGATGCTTTTTTAGCAAGCTGTTATTTACGAAAGTTTAACCATACTTAACACACGAAAATTTAAAAGTAATATCGCTTATAGGCAAGGTAATTTCTAGAGAAGATAGATTTATACCAAATCTAGAAATAAGGCACTTTTGTTATTTGCTATTACTATAGAGAGAGTTTTTATATAGATATTAAAGTTATAGCTAGGTCTCAAAAGAAATTAGTTTATTAGTAATTAATAATAGGTCAACTTAAAACCCCGAGTGTCTTTAACTATTCTGTAAAAAGAATAAGGATTAGGGAATTAACTATCCTAGAGAAACTATTATAAAGCTAGTAAAAATTAAAATTATAAGTTTAAAGTTTAAAGTTTGACTTATAGTGTTTCCCGCTCTAAAGTGATATTTATAGTTTCGAAAATATCAAGGAGCTTTGGGTTAATAGCTTCCGGCTTACCCCATGTAAAAATCCTAAGGTCCACTATAAAAATTGCTGACCTCACCTGACATTCGATTATACAGAGCTTTAAATAGAAAAGCCAATTTGAAATAGGATCTATATTTATAAATTTGACAATATTAACAGGGCAGATGATATAAACGATATACTATTAATGAAAATTCCTTAAATATTCTTTTAATTACTAGCGAAATCGCACAAGATATAAAAAATAAAATAATTAGGAAATTAAAAGACACAAGTTTTATAGAAGAGAACACAAAACGAAGTACAATATTCCTCGTCACTTAAATATATCTCATCATAATCTAGTGTTTGCTCTCGGAAGTGTTGTGTATAAATAGTTAGCACGACAACTGGATCTTTCGGAATACACCGAGTCTTAATACACCACACAGCAAAACAAACACAAAACTACTCGAGTACCTGCCGAGGCTCTTCTAGTGTCTTCATAAATGGACAGAAAGTTTCTCACTTAGGAGTCAAGACATTTGTCGAGTCATCTTATTCTCGCTAAAGTCGGACGAGAAGGCAATTTCAGTCGCTACCTGAGTTCTTATTATCTCATAGTAGGGTAGATATTATCATATTACGGCGGGTGTTGCCTAGTAGTAATCAAGACCAACGAACCAACGAGAAAGAACAGTCTTAATGAGAGTCGCTAGTAAATTGCAGCTATGCAAGGAGTTGAGGGAGGTCATGCAACGTATGCCACTAGGCAAACACGTATGGTAACTTTTTTCTGCTCTGGAGTGCTATTACGTAGGAGAGAAGGCAGACTAGTCAACGCCTAGTCACAGACCTCTAATCTGAAAACGATGCTAATACGCGTGCCCTTGCGTCTGAGGCCCTCTAAGCGCTTGAAATATCCTTCTGTTGCCAAGTTGGAGAACCGGTCCCGGCGGTCAATTTCTTCTGCCTGTCCCGGGATGAAAGAAGGCAGCCTCAATTATTTTGCCTGGACATGTTCACTTGCCGCCTTCGGTCCAACGCAGCACCGCCGAAGGCCAGATCTACACGAGGCCTTCCCGAACTTCGGCCTCGAGACAAGCCTCTTCGCAAGACCGTGACCAGGTGACCGAACCGCTGACTCGCTGAGTCACTTGAGGAAGTAGGAACCATCCATGGATCTTTCCACCGTCTAAATTTGTAAGTTCGACGCGCCTGGATTCGGTCAACGCGATATGGGACGGTAAATGGATTTCGAATGCAGTCCCGATCAGTGCAAAAAGAGGTTGAAAGAAAAGTCGGCTCTTCGCCGCTTCGGTTTCGTCCGAAGAATGTCTTCTTCGGACTTCGGATCAGCTTCGGCACTCCTTTTCAGGAGCAGCCCCGGAGCAAAGCCACTGACGTCTCCGGGCTTCAACAACACTGCCCGGCAGCAGCCGCGCACAACCACAAAGCCGCAACTGGCCCAAGAGATTTCGTCCTCCCTACGGCCGCTGAACTTTAGGAATACTTTTGTACCGGCGAAAAAGCTAAAATAATACAGATGACAAAGTACCCAAAAATAGCCGCGGAAGCAATCCGAATGTCTCGGATCAGCTTGCGCATTCGCAGACCAGCAGGCGTGTCTTTGCCTTCCAGCAATAATGCTTCCAGTGTGCACTTGACCTCGTCGGCATCGCGCTGAATCGCAGCGCATGAACCAAGCGAAGGTTGCATAGGGATAGGGCATGACAGCCCAAAGAAAACACACTTTCTGGACTCGGCGATCGCTGTCTCTACACAGTAGAGAGCAATCCTTCGCGATCGACCCTGCAGGAATCTAGGCCCATCCTTGGGCCACTCTCGCATGTCGCTTTTTCTTCGTGTGCCGATTTTTGTTGGCCCAAACAGAAAGAGGCAGTGATTTGCAGGGTGCACGTCGCGCATGAGGTGTCCGGGGGCAAATATGACAGGGGCGAGCGCCTCGGTACGCGCGGGAAGGTGGCAGGGTTCTCATTAAGGAGATGATTCGTGTGTTCTCTGCTGGGTGTGCTGGGCGTGCCGTGTGTGAGAGTCGTCATGGTCACGGAGGAGTGTGAAGGGAGGGGTCCACTTCCTTTTGACCAACAACTGGCTGTGTTCGACGCAGACCTCTTAGATATAGCTGTGTCCCTTCCTCCTCGAGTCTCGAAATGGTTTCGGTTGTATCTTTTGTCAATGATTGTCGACTTCGACCTGGAATCTTGAAAACGCAAACCGAACTGTGGACCCGATACAAGATCCGTTACCCAGGACCCAACCAAGCACTCGGTCATCAATATTTGCGGATAATAGCTGTTTGCAACAACTAGCACTCACACCCAACACATAATGTCGTTGACAGACTCCCCATCTCCATCCACATCTCCAAATCGGCCTCGTCGCCCCTCCAAATTTATTGAAGGCACGGCGGCCACCCGTCCAGACATCCTCCAGCGTACCCCAACTTCCAATAAGCTTTTCTTTAGTATTCTTTCCGAAATGGACGCAATAGAGTCGCAACGCAGAAATCGCGGCACAGGCCACTCCCATCGTGACTCGAATTCTTCTGTCGAATCGTTCATGTCTGGATCGCCTCCAACTTCTTTTGCGCTGCCTAAGCAGAAGGAGGGACGGAGGAGTATCAATTTTGGAAGGCAGAGTTTGGATGAGAGGCCAAGAGAGGAGGTGGGCTACGCGCATGGAGAAACCGACGCGGAGAAACTCGCGAAGAAGCTGAAAGGCCGACTCAGAGCATGGACCGTTGGGAAGGAAAGGGATGTGAAGCCTTATCCAGGCACTTGAGCAATATGGAAGGCCATTATGTTCGCAACGATATTACGATCATCGATAAAATCTCTTAGGATGTGTTTTCATTCAGGTGAAGACATGGGAGGAAATTGGAGCAACCTCAAAATGAACGAATCGCAGAAGCCCAGCGAATGGTGTTGAGGGGTTTTTTGAAAGACGAAAAGCACAGAGCAGCGCCAAGGCAGAAGAAGTGCGCAGGAGTCTTTCAACGGAAGATGATAAGAATTCATAATCCTGATTGGATGCGAAAAGGGACAGAAGAATTCGAAGTGAGAATCATAGACTAGATCAATAGAAATGACGAGCAAGTTTCAAGAAATTGGAAGAACCCTGATTTGAATACAATGTAATGGTGCTATAGAATATGTGGCTGGGTGAACTCTGGAAGCATGGGCCCGATTCAAATGAGAAAATATACAGTTATTTCCTTTGGCGTCGCTTAGACTCAAAGCCATAGCGCTTTGTTGAAATTCCTCTTGCTCACCTTCATGTACCTACGCACCTAGGTAGGTTTGCACGGAAGTCACCACGAATCTTTCTCGAGGTTTACTCTGGATGATTGGCCAATCAAAACAGCGTCCGGATTAACAAAAGTCCGACCCGTTGACACAAATTCGCAGATGCACGCATAACTTTTGACTCACCGCGGGGTAATTGGGAGTCAACATTGTCAACTCACTCCCCTTCCTGAATATACTCCCTGATTACCTTGAAGATAACAACTCGAATTATTTAGACCTATCCTATCCTTCGCGTGCGAACCCCCTCCCAGAACCCTGCGGGCTGCTCTTCCGCCAAAATGAGCATCGACTTTCCAAAAAAGGAGGAGGAGGTTCTTCGAAGGTGGAAGGAGATCAGGGCGTTCGAGACACAGGTCAGTAACAAAATAGAAGTTGGAAAAAAATCTCAAACTAAAAGTTTCCAGGTCGAGTTATCTGAAGGTGCTATAGCGCGAATAATTTTTAACCAGCTAAACAGCTAATCAATAACCAGGACGACCCCGCTATACATTTTATGATGGTCCTCCATTCGCAACCGGCTTGCCTCATTATGGACATCTGTTGGCCTCGACTATCAAAGACATCATTCCTAGATACTGGTCTATGAAAGGTTACCATGTGGAGAGGCGTTTTGGATGGGACACACATGGCCTACCGATCGAGCACGAGATTGACAAGAAGCTTGGTATCTCTGGTAGGGATGCTGTGATGGAACTTGGCCTTGAGAAGTACAACGCGGAATGCAGAGCCATTGTTATGCGATACTCGGCAGAATGGAGGACGACCATTGACAGACTGGGGCGGTGGATTGATTTTGACAATGACTACAAGACGATGGATCCAAAGTACATGGAGTCAGAGTGGTGGATTTTCAAGCAGATTTTTGACAAAGGCTCTGTTTACCAGGGCTATCGAGTCATGCCATATTCGACTGCTCTGACGACTGCCCTCAGTAATTTCGAGGCAAACCAGAACTACCAAGATATTACTGACCCTGCAGTGGTTGTCTCATTCCCATTACTCTCCGACCCTACGACACATTTACTGGCCTGGACAACAACACCGTGGACATTGCCCTCACATACTGGCCTTGCTGCACATCCAGATTTCGAATATATCAAGATTCACGATGAGGCGTCCGGAAAGAAATACATCCTTTTGGAGAAGTTGTTGGGGACATTGTACAAGGATCCTAAGAAAGCCAAATTCAAGATCTTAGAAAAGATCAAAGGAAGTGCAATGCTTGGGTGGAAGTATGAGCCATTGTTCGACTACTTTTACGAAGAGTTCAAAGATCACGGATTCAAGGTGGTTAATGCTACCTATGTTACAGATGATAGTGGTGTTGGTATTGTGCACCAAGCTCCTGCTTTTGGTGAGGAGGATTATAATGTTGCGATGGAAAATGGTATCATCAGCGAAAAGCGACCCCCACCCAACCCCGTGAACGACAGTGGTCATTTTACCGAGAAAGTGCGTGACTTCGCTGGTCAACATGTCAAGGCAGCCGACAAGGCCATCATCAAGTACTTAAAAGGTACTGGAAGACTTGTGGTCGACTCCCAGTTAAGGCACAGTTACCCGATGTGTCCTCGCTCAGATACTCCTCTCATATACAGGGCTGTTCCTTCTTGGTTCATCAGAATTCCCGAGATTGTCCCTGACATGCTGAAGAACATCGAGGGTACCCATTGGGTGCCGTCCTTCGTTAAGGAGAAGCGTTTTGCCAATTGGATTGCAAACGCGCGTGACTGGAACGTTTCTCGCAACCGCTACTGGGGAACTCCTCTTCCAATTTGGGTAAGCGATGATCTTGAAGAGAAGATCTGCGTTGGCAGCGTTGCGGAACTCAAGGAACTGAGCGGCTACCAAGGAGAGATAACAGATCTGCATCGAGACAAGATTGACCACATCACCATTCCCAGTAAAATGGGTAAAGGCCAATTGAAACGTGTTGAGGAAGTTTTCGATTGTTGGTTTGAGTCAGGCAGCATGCCATACGCAAGCCAGCACTACCCATTCGAGAACAAGGATACCTTTGATCAGTCTTTCCCTGGTGATTTCATTGCGGAAGGATTAGATCAAACAAGAGGATGGTTTTATACGCTTCTCGTTCTTGGTACTCATTTATTTGGAGTTTCGCCATTCAAGAACTGCGTTGTCAATGGCATAGTCCTTGCTGAAGACGGCAAGAAGATGTCGAAGCGACTCAAGAACTACCCCGATCCCATGATTGTCATGAGCAAATATGGTTCAGATGCATTGCGGTTATATTTGATAAATTCTCCCGTTGTGCGGGCAGAGCCTCTTCGCTTCAAGGAGGCCGGAGTCAAGGAAGTAGTTGCGAAGGTTTTATTGCCACTGTGGAACAGCTACAAGTTCTTCGAAGGCCAAGTAGCACTCCTGAAAAAGATCGAGAATGTCGACTATTGCTTCGATCCCAAAGCAGAAGCTACCAATACCAATGTCATGGATAAATGGATTCTTGCGAGTTGCCAAAGCTTGCTAAAATTCGTCAATGAAGAGATGTCAGGTGAGAATTACCATTTTAATCGGATTTACTTTTATCGAACTCACAATTACTAGGCTATCGTCTTTACACTGTTGTTCCCCGACTTCTCGATCTCATTGATAATACCACAAATTGGTACATTCGCTTCAACCGAAAGCGTCTAAAGGGAGAACTTGGCATTGACGACACCCAACACGCTCTCAATACACTCTTCGAAGTCCTCTTTACAATCGTCAAGGGTCTTGCTCCGTTCACTCCATTTATTACTGATATGATCTACCAACACCTGCTTCCCCACATTCCCAAAGACCTTCAGGCTGCAGATCCTCGGAGTGTCCATTTCTTACCATTCCCTGATGTGAGAGTGGAGCTGTTCAATGAGGAAATCGAACGTCGCGTCGGCCGCATGCAACGAGTTATCGAATTGGCTAGAGTTTCAAGAGAGCGTCGTACAGTCGGCCTGAAAACTCCTTTGAAGACCCTAGTTGTCATTCATCCCGATCCGGTATACCTGGAAGATGTCAAATCATTGGAAGCATATATCACCGAGGAACTCAATATTGTAGATCTTGTCCTCTCATCCGATGAGGCCAAATACAACGTGCAATACAGCGTCAGCGCGGATTGGCCTGTCCTTGGGAAGAAGCTCAAGAAGGAAGTGCAAAAAGTCAAAAAAGCATTACCTGGATTGACGAGTGAGCAAGTACACCAATTTGTTCTGGGCAAGTCTATTGTTGTTGATGGAATCAAGTTGGAAGAAGGTGATTTGATTGTAAAACGTGGGCTGAAAGATGACGACTCCTCCAAGAACCTGGAAACAAACACCGACGATGATGTTCTTACCATCCTCGACGCGGAAATCTACCCTGAGCTCGCAGACGAAGGCTTGGCACGAGAAATCATTAACCGGGTTCAACGTATGCGGAAGAAGGCAGGGCTCCAACCTACGGACGATGTTCGAATGGAGTACAAAGTTCTAAAGGATCCAGATAATGTTGGACTCGCGAGAGCTTTCGTTGAGCAATCCAAGGCCATAGAGAAGGCATTACGGAGACCAATCGATCATCACGTGGTTACAGAAGTCGATGGGCAGATTCCAGAGAAGGCGGAGGAAGGGGTCATCGTGCAGGAAGAACAAGAGATTCAAAATGCCGTGTTTTTGCTCAGGCTATTGAAGCTATCTTGACGAGGTCGAAGATAAAAAGGAGTATTTGGCTATGGCAGAATTGCATGAATGTCGCTTGAGAATACCATAGAATCTCCCACGAATCATGATGGGAATGTGTAGACACGCTAAGAAAAGCAATCTCATAGTTGAGTATCAAGACTTTTTCGCTGCGGCCTAAGTTGAAGGTGAGCAGAGTGACATCCGAAAGCTGACCAATAAACATACCATGTAGCAATTCTTCAATCGCAAGAATTCCGTGACACATTTGTCTTTGTGGACTGCATTGTAGTCGGCTACTATGCATTTGCCATATGCTGATGTCTATGGAAACGTCAGTGCTCGAGGTATATATTAGATGGACAGTACACAGAGTCTTACTTCAGCTGAGCATTTACCAACTGCCTTGGCGAACTTCTCAATTGGCTTTGTCCGAGTTGGCATTGCTGCAGAATTTGCCTCGAGATCAGCGATTGACGATGTACTCGGGGTGAGTGTGCAAATGGAAGAGATGTGATTGTCAAAATATCCGAGGCGCGAAGGACTGCCTCTTTCGGCTAGATCCGTCTCCTAGCGTGGATAAATCCGGCCGCTTTTTGTGGTCGCGACGCGCGAGTTTAGAGACAACACTCCAAGACGAGAGTATGTTTTTGCCTGCTTCACAGCGCTGCAAATACCTTGCTTATGACATTTGCTAATTCATACTCATTATGCGACGAGTCTCGTGCAAACACATTTCAATGGTATCACCGAATGCCTTCCGCTAGATGCCGCCCTCAGGAAACCCTCCGCCATCCAATGAGGGACAAAGTACCACAGAAAACGAGAAACCCTATTACAGCAACGAAGGTTTGTATATCGGGTTTTATTTAGAAATGGGTTTGTTAATTTTTGAACAGATGTCGCGATCCTTCATGATATTGTTGTCCTGGCGCAAGAGCTGCTGCCAAACCTCCCGGAACGCGAAAGGCTGCCAACAAACGCGTTATTTAACGCGTATAATGACATCTTACCGAGACTGGGAATCAATGTCGACCACGATAATCGATATGCGCGGATTTTGTTCA
Source organism: Cudoniella acicularis (assembly GCA_013054445.1). NCBI lineage: Eukaryota > Fungi > Ascomycota > Leotiomycetes > Helotiales > Helotiaceae > Cudoniella > Cudoniella acicularis. Next base: position 11,145 of record JAAMPI010000770.1, on the reverse strand, counting down.
AGATTGGAGGGTTGCGGGGCCAAGGGACCCTCTTTGAGAGATTCGAGGACATCTTGTCAAAAATGGGAATCGAAATCGAGTTTGAGAATGACGATGAAGAGGACGAAGAGGACAGCCAGCTCGATGACTCGGCGGCGGATATGGAGAACGCGACTGTTGGAACCACACCCCCGCAGGACAATACTATCGAGTCTAGAGGCCGGCCCAGGCGCAACTCCGAAAGCTCGAGATGGGATCTTGAAGGAGAAGCTCCTCCCAAGATCAGAGAGAAACGCAGGTCGTTTTCTTCGATTCGTGAAATTGAAAAAGGAGCCGGCCACCCCCATCTTCTGGAAGAGATTCAAAGAACACGACCCTCAGCTCCTGATCCTGAACATGCCGATCGAATGCCAGACGAGGCCCTTCATCCTCGCGTCGGAGCCTGGCTGAATTCGCGTCAGAATGCACCACGAAGAAGGCGTGGTAGGTCCGTTTCGACACATGGGAGTATGCGAATTCGTCGTAGACCAGGATCACTAACACATGGACCGCGGAAGTCTCACACTTCAGCTGATAATCCAACATCGGACGATTATCAAGCTACAACTGAGTTTACAGCTGTCACATCTGAAAATGAAGAAGTGCGCCCACAAGGGCTTCGAATTGTTCAGGATTCCGCTAGCTTAATGCAAATTAAAGCTGGTTTGATACTCCAAGATCATTTGAGTTTCCTGGCTAAAAGCCAGATACGGCAATGGAGAGACAAAGCAATCCGACTTCGAGAGCACCGCCAAAATCTTGATCGAATCGCTACAAACCATGACAGGAACATTGTACTTCAGCTAGTCCTAGCTCTGTGGCAAACAAAGTGGATAGAGAATCGCCAGGCAAGAAGAACGGAAAGATTTTATGCCCATCTCGAAAGACGTGCAACAAGGGCTAGAGATCTGTATCTTATGCTCAAAGTCCTGCAGCATTGGTCCGACAATACTCGAGAGCAAGTTGACCGTACGAACGCAGCTCGAAGACATATTCTCAGAACGCGTTACTTCAATGCTTGGGCTGATATCACAGCAGTCAATGAACTCAAGGTTCGGCGACATGTATTGAAGAAATTCTTTGGGACTTGGAAGAATCGACATATTACTACTGCCAACGATGATGCAACGGCAATACAGAAATATGAGGAAAATTTGGTTGAAAAATCCTATAGGAAATGGTTTTATAAGCTCTGGGAGGCAAAAGCGAATGCTTGGTGGGCTGAAAAAATGAAGAGACGGGTGATGTTTCGCTGGATTGTTGTGTATCACAATACATGGGAGGACCATCGTATCGCGGAAGAAGAGAGGCGTGAGCAACTTATCTGGAAGGCCTGGCGGATTTGGAGGAACAAGACAGTAGAGCGTATTCGACAAAGGGAGGAGGCGGAGCTGATTTACCAAGGCAGAATCTGCCGCAATACCATCCGAAAATGGCGTCGAGAGACACAGGTTGTACCTGCCAAAACCATGGTACAGAGCGATGTCAAATATCGAATAGTTCGGGATACTTTCGGTGTTTGGCTGCATCGCGCACGGCAAGAAATACACGCTGCCAATACAGATCGTGGGCGAATTCTTCGGGAAGCACTTGTTACCTGGCGTCACAAAGTCCGAATTCAACTGCTTCAGAAAGAGGTTGATAAGCGAATTGCCAGACAAACTGTGTACAAATGGTTCATTGCTCAAAGGTTGTCTACTTTCAGGAGTCAGGAGCAGGAGAAGCTTCTTCGCAGAATTGTTCAAGTCTGGGCACAGAGATGGCAGGACATGAGGGAAGATCGATGGCAGCAAGAAGATATAGCTCAGGCATACGCAACCCAAAAGATTCAAAACTCAGTTTTGGCGAATTGGTACAGACAAATGCAGTTACACAAGGAACAGGAAATCGCCGCGGTTGCTGTTAGCACGCCACGACTCCTGCAAGGAATACTTTCAGATTGGTCTGAACGTACCCGGCACTTACAATTGCTTCAGCAACGCTCTAGAGACGCTGAATTCTACTTTTGACGTCAAACCCTCAAACGATGGAAAGCTTCTACCGAGGCCTCTAAGCGCGAAAAGCGAAAAGCTGCTTATACACAGGTGCGGCGAATGGTTAAGATGAACTTGGTAAGAGGCATACTTCACAACTGGCGCCAACAAGCCAATCGATTCCTTGACCTCGAAGATCAAGCGAACGATGTGCGCCAAAACAAGCTCGTCATATTCGGAATGGGCATCTTTGACCGATGGCGTGCTCGTGCCGAAGAGCTGGCAGAGCTGGAAGCACTTTCACGAGAAAATGTGCTCAAGAGGCAATTTTCCATTTGGAGAACTCGTTCCAATGCTTATCGGGCTCTCGAGACGGAAGCCATTCTGACATTCGAGGAGAACCGGCAAAGTCGAGCCTTCAAGAAATGGAACCTTGCTCTGTTGCAGCTTCGTGCACAGACAAATTATGCCTATGATATTCGCGAGAAGAACGCAAAGAGAACATTCCGAAAGATGTTTACCTACTGGCGCCAGAAAGCAGTGCAGAAACGGCCACCAAAGGCCGTGAAACTCAGCGAAATCGATAATCAGCTTGGTGTGACAGCGAGGGCAGAAGCGTGGTCCGATTTTGGCGATGGACTTGAAGGCGATGACTGGGCGAAAGGATTGGACGAGGCTACCACATCAACCCCTATTCCCGGGTATTTAAGTACGCCATCGAAGCGAAGCGAAAGGGTGATGGCTGTTGCAGCCAGATTTTCAACCACACCGAAAGCACCCTTATCTACTCCCTTTGAACGCCAACTTCGAGCACAGTACTCTGGGGGGCAGCTGCACTCCTTTCGCAAGGGCCTGGGGAAAAGCACAATGAGTATGGGCGGGTTCGCGGATATCGAAGAGAAATCTTATGAATAACGACTAGCATTGGAGGGTTATAACGCGTGGAGTTTTAAGTGGGGAAATAGGGTGTCTTCAGGATCGAGTACCGGAGGTTTGGCGTCTTTGTGATAGGGATAGCATTGGATACCCGCGTGTTGGCGTACGTGCATCGCTGGAGGCGTTTTGGTTCGGCGAATAGGAGGGAGTATCAAATGTCGAGATCATGGACGAGCTTATCGTTCTTCTGTGTGACATGTCTCCTTGACACGAGTTACAAACAAATTACGATAAGCTGTAGCTTGAATATAGATATAAATTTAATGCTGGAAGTTCAATCCTTTCAATTCCCTCATTGGCATCGACAGATCAGCTGTTTGTCTCAAATTCTCGCAACCTCGTGATTCCTACTGTTTTGCATCGGCTTCGCGTACTTGCTCCGGCAACGGCGAACAAGCTTCGAAGCTTGCCTTCGTGATCCCAACGCGACAAAACACCAGTTTCACGCCACCTGCCGTCGAAAACGAGAAAGCAATAGGGATCTTTGATCGCTTTTCCATAGCCTCCACCAACCCTGCAAAATTACACTGCAATGCGACTGAATCAATAGTAATGAGAGCAGTGCTTCCCGGAAAGCCACGGGCCAAGCTCCAAGCTGTCTGTACGGGCTGCTGGGACAGCAGACGTTTAATAGTAAGTCTAGGGCGCGACCAGCATTCCCAAGCTCTGAATCTCTGTTGACCCTTCTGCCAACAGGCATACGTTACCGGAAATGCGCTTGTTGTACTTACAGGATCAGATTCCATCCTACAAACGATCTACGACGATGACGAGGCTGAGCTCGAGGCTATTGCGATTGATGAATTGTCAGGAAAGATAGCGACATGCGCGGGCTCTAATGTCCGTGTCTATAAGCCGTATGGGCAAGGAGAGGATGCTTTGCAGGTATGATGGCATGGTTCTTAGTGCGGCGTGCATGCCATGCTGATGATCTGTCCAGTGGTCTTTACAGCACAGCTTCTCGATCGAGGAACTAGTTGATAACTTAGTGACAACGATATCTTGGGGTGTAGCTGAGGAACTTCTTGTGGGAGGTGCCTGGCTGACACTGTTCTCCACATTGGACACGCCAACAGTAATATGGAAGAAAGAGCTAGCCAACGAAGTCAAGTTTGCTCACTTCTCTTACGACTCCGCATACATCGCGTCAACAGGGAAATACGACCGGTTGGTGAAGATATGGAGGAGGTTATCATTTGGTTCTGATGATACACGCTTCGACTTCAGCTATCTTCCCCATCCTGCTACCGTGACGAGCATACACTGGCGACGACCTTACCACGTAGACCAGACGATTGACAACGTGCTATACACCATTTGCGCAGACAATGTGCTACGAATATGGGCGCCTACGGATCCTCACGGCTTACAATTGCTTCAACTCTGGGGCCAGATTGACCTGAAAGAATCGATACAACCCCGCGGACTTGCCCTAGGAGAGGCTTCTCATGTACGGTTTGCCTTCATTATCGATGGCCGGGATTTTACACATGCCACTGAGCACGCTGTCCAGTCGAGGGCGGCAAACGGTGAGAAAGAAGATCTCGCGCTTTCACATCTGATTGAGGTTGCTAATAGGAGCCCGGAAATCTGTGTCGTACTGGATGGATTGGGGAATATGTCGGCATGGGGATTAGAGAATGTAGGATGCAAGGTGCGGCAAATTACGAATATTTTCAATATAGCACATGTGGATGGTTTGGATGTTGGCCTTCCAAGTGATCTTACGGATCAGTCGAACTATGTCCAATTCTACAATTACTGCAATAATGATGGAGGCGGTCTAAATCTCTTGATTCATCATTTCGATGGCAAAATAGAGGTCTTCGAGAGCAATGTCGCCGATCTGTTCGATCCGTCACCAAGGTCAGATCGATTTGTCTCTAAAGCAGTCTGGACTGGACATGCTTCTACCATCAGGAAAATCATCAGAAATGTCAGCGGCCGCGCAGTTGTTTCAAGGACAGATGGAAATGAAGGTATCGTCTGGAGGCACATGGATCTGAAGGACGGTACTTCAGTACTGCGTCAAAGCATCATCCTAGAAAAGGAGTATATCCATAGGATATGCGTGATGAGAAAAGGCAGTTATGTCATGTATCTCCATTATGACAGAATTGCGCTCTGGGATACGCGAGACTTTGGAGCAAAATTGCTCGCCACCTGCGGGTACTCCGTCCCAGGAAAGCCTCTTTGCATCCTCATGCTTCCTGAGGTTAGGAAGTCAGGTCCAATTGCCCATGTTGCTACAATTACGTCAAAGATGAAAGGCGTCGTCTGGGAAGTGCAACTTCCCCAGAGGAGGGGAAGCACTTCGGAGCCTAATGGTTATCCTTTACCATCTATTCGGGAATTTTGCCAGTTTGACCTCGGCGTGGCTGACGATGTCTCTTATGTGCTCCCTGTTGATCCTGCTGGGTCGCCACCTGTTATCTCCGGGTTTCTGGATACATTCGCTAGAGATATCGCCATTTCATACACACATTCTGGATTGCTTCGATCATGGACAGCACGGGTCGACTTGGAAGCCAGGAAGGTCGATTGGCTGGAAACATGCTCTGTAGACACAGGAATACACGAACCTGCACTTGCTAGCGGCAGCTCCATAAGAAAAGCTGCCCTGGTGAACTCAACAAGGTCTGAATTGACCATATGGGATGTACGAGGGGCTCAGTTGGAGTATTCTCAGGACTACGAATCTCAAGATACAATCAGAGACTTGGATTGGACCTCCACTCCAGATGATCAATCTATTCTTGCTGTGGGATTCCAATTCAGGGTTATCCTTCTTGCTCAAATGCGATATGATTACCTGAACAAAGGCCCAGCATGGGCTGCAATCAGGGAATTTAACATTCGAGACCTCACACCTCATCCAATAGGTGATTCTGCTTGGCTGGGTGGTGGCAACCTCATCATAGGCGCTGGAAATCAGCTGTTTGTCTTTGATAAGGCTGTTGATCATACTGCTCCTGTCGTTGCCAGCCTAGGATTGCCCAGAAAAAACGCGTCCTTGGACCTTTTCAATGTGGTTTCCAGATTGAACGGCCCTCTCCCAGTATACCATCCTCAATTTTTGGGACAGTGCACTCTTTCCGGAAAAAGCGCTCTGGTGCAGAAAGTGCTTATCGCCTTATACAAGACACTGAAGTATTTCGTTGAGGGTGACTTTATTGACAACCATCTTGGCATGGAGTTGGAAGACTTTTACGAGTCTAGTGATGTAAGCTCTTTCATTGCCGTCCATCGATGATAAATATTTCTAACCTAGATAGTCCATTTCTACCTCTGCGGCGGCCAACAAAATTTCCAAATCGACACTCGGTAACTTTACGGATGAAGAGGATGAAGTAGAGACCGTGACTGAAGAGGTTGCCCTCGCCATAAACGAGAAATTAACCAAGATTGCGCTCCCTCAATTGTCAAGACAAGAGCAGATCCATCTTGCTGATATTGTTGAATGTGTTGCCATTGTTGAAAAGCAGCGACGATCAATGGATGACAATGCTGCAAGGTTCATGCTTTTCTTCCGCCAACATGCACTACATCGAGGTCGATCGAATGAAGTGAATCTATCCTGGAGAGAAATTAATTGGGCTTACCATAGTAACAGCCAAGATATTCTGGCGGACGTGGTATCCCACCAATTTCATGGCAAGATGTTGTGGGAACACGCTCGTGAGAGTGGCATTTTCATGTGGATGACGGATTCACATGCTCTGGTATGTTGACATTTATCTGAACACTTGGTGGGTATACACTAACGCTACGATCTACAGCGAGCTCAGTTCGAAATTATTGCTCGAAATGAATACACGAAGAGTGATATGAAAAACCCAGTTGATTGCAGTCTCTTTTACCTTGCTCTGAAGAAGAAGGCTGTTCTTCAGGGACTGTGGCGAATGGCTGCTTGGAATCGGGAACAATCCGCAACTATCAGGCTTCTATCAAATAACTTTCAGGATAAGAAGTGGAAGACTGCTGCGTTAAAGAATGCATACGCTTTAATGGGCAAACATCGGCATGGTATTGCTCCTTCCTATTACATGTCAAATAAGTTGCTAACATTGAATTAGAATATGCTGCTGCTTTTTTCTTATTGGCAGACTGTTTAAAAGATGCTGTCAACGTGATCCTAAATCAACTCAAAGACTTGCAGCTTGCTATCGCAGTCACAAGAGTCTACGAAGGTGAAAGAGGGCCGGTATTGCAAGAGCTTCTTCAGGATAAAGTCCTTCCATTGGCCGCCCAAGAGGGGAATCGATGGCTCGCTTCTTGGGCATTTTGGATGCTTCACAGGAGGGATATGTCAGTTCGTGCACTGATTGTAAGTAGTTCTCTGGTTCCATTCGCCGCTTTTCTCATGCAACTAGTCACCTGTGTATACCCTCCTCGAAACTCCTCAATCTCCCAATATCCAGTCAAAATTATTCTTAACAGATGATCCCGCACTCATCATTCTGTATTCCCAACTTCGCCAGAAAACTTTGCAAACACTCCGCGGTGCTTCGAAAATCACACCTAAGGTTGAGTGGGCTTTTGTCCTGCACAACGCCCGGTTGTACGATCGTATGGGTTGTGATCTCCTTGCTCTGGATTTGGGTATGTATTTCAATATTTCCCTTCTCATATGCCTCCAAAGCTAATTCTTACAGTCCGAAATTGGGAATTTTTGCTCCCTGCGCCGACGATTTTCAGGAACCTGGAACAGCCCGACCCTAGGCAAATGCTCCGCAGACGTTCCTCTCTCGTCGTCGCCGACCTCCCGATGCCAAAATTACCTCTTGATATGAAATCTGGAGGTCATAAACCGCCTCCCAGTGTTTTTGAGGAGCCGGAAAGCAGTTCTTTACTAGATAGCTTTGGATTTTAATTCTATGGTGAAACTTTGGGTGTATTCATGGCATGGCATGGCGTTCAGGATTAGGCTCATATTTATGCATTGAAGCCTCAGGGACTGTATTTGTGATAGGAACCAGCGAGGGCAATGGATAATGGCACGCGCTCTCAGGATGGAGGCATAATGCAATCAAGACATTCAAGTTGTATAAACTTTATCAACTACTACTTCTACACCACCACTTCTCCAAACTCTCCCATCGTGAACTATTCCGCCCCCAAACTAAAAAGCCCCCCCCCCCCCAAAGACCTACAGCACCGAGCCCAAACCCCGATCCCCATTAGCAAGTTTGGATTTTGCCTGATTCACGCATTTCCACTCTAACAATCTAGCTCCCAGACGGAAGTTTCGACGGAGATCTCGCTAGTAGCGCGAGCGCGAGTGCGAGGGAGGGTTTGGTTTGGAAATCGGAGCCGGTCGTTTTGCCGCTGACTCGTGATGCAGGTATGCCCAGTCGCCAGCGTCGCCAGTGTCGCCGGGTGGGTTTTAGGAGATAGCCTAAAAAGTGCGATGTGCAACATTTTGGGTGTCTGAGTGAGGGCATCGCGGCTGAGTGAGGTGGTTTAGGTTTTGTTGGTTGTTTTGTGAAATGAGGCTGAAGCATGGAGGGGAGGGGTGCAATTAGGGGTCGGGAGTGACGTTTGTGACCCCGGCCCAGAAATTGTAGTGAGGGGGGTTCTTGGGATTTGTGCACCAAGGATGTGCGTTGTGCTGGGAATTGGTTACGTGAATGGAGATGTTAGAGGGGTATTGTTGTTTTCTCTGTGGATGAAAGCGAATTTGGGGTGGCTAAGAGGAGGCAGAAGAGAAGACATTGTGACCATGAGCAGAAGTGAATCCTCTCGATTCACGAAGCGATATTCCGTTTGGAGCTATGTTATCAGCTCATCGTTAATTTAGAATAGAGAGATATTGCAAATAGTGAATTATTTCAAGTTTCTCGCCCACCGTGTTATATGGAGACAGAAATAACTGCATTTTTAGTTAGGGAAGAATGGTGTGAGAGTTGAATACAAGTAAGTTATCGAACACGTCAATTTGATTGCTCATCTAAATTTATAAATGTGGCACACCTGCACTAGCCAAAGCCAGGTTCACGATACTAACCACGCCTTCGCCTAAGATCAACCCACTGGCAAGTACCACAAGTGGAGTCTCTTCTCTCTTCTTGTAGATTTTCCAATAATAATTCACGAATCCACCTATGGCGCGGGCAAGTGTGAAAGATGGCACATTATACATGCCTAGAGCGTCTATTAGAATATTGACTTCGGTAAAGGGGTGGTGAGAGAGGGGGGAGAGGCTACGCACCGACAGCGACAGCAATACCACCAGGAATGTAGGCATGCCACTTTTTTCCGTTGCCCACAATTCTTGCGGCCGTAGTAATGGTAAAGATAACAGCAGCGCCTAATGCCCACTGCCAAGCCATCTCTGGCAACCCTTTGCCAGTGACCAATCTTGCCGTGAAGATCCACACATAGCCAGTAGGAACTTGAAATAAATCCCCCGGAACTGTATATACGTTGGTATAAAGGCGATAAATGAGAGCACTGACTACCGCGCCGATAGCACTTCCAATTATTTGTCCCCAAAACTGCGCATTGGGCGCAGCTCCTAGCAAGTGGCCGGTTTTAAGATCTTGCATAAGATCACCTGCTTGAAGAGCACCAGCCTCAGACACAGCACCGGCGATGAGGTTGATAAGCACCGAGTTTTTGTTTGATTGTGGGATAATGAGTGCGAAGAAGAGCTGTGCGAGTTTGCTGATTCCGGAAACAGGATTCAAATCCGTCTCACCAAGAGCACGAACACCCATAATCGAAAGGATCAGAGCCATGAAGACAGCTGTAACAGTTGCATAGAGAGGTACGAGTTCACCGAAAACAATACGGATAGCTGCTATGCAAAATAAGATCGATAGAGCAAGTCCGATCCATACAGTGAGGTTGTTGACTAGGTGCTCAGGCGGTGCATCCGGTTCTGGGAGGTCTTTGATTTCCTCATCCGAAATCGAGGACTCCTCTTGAGTGCAAGGTCCTGTTTCTTCGAGGGGTGTGGAAACGTTCTCTTGCCCACTTACTGGTGCATACCCTAGCTCAGACTTACGCGGACTCAACTGAAGAAGACCTTTCCAATCACCCTTCTTGACTTTCCTTTGAGCTTCGCTGAAATACCCTGGTGCACTGATCGCGAATGGTTGGACTGCAATGTAGCCAAGGCTAATCACTGAATCGGCCAGCATGATTGCTAGCGATATCCACACTATCCACCCCTTGCTTCCTGTTTCCCAATCGTCTACCGGCCCTGGAGCCCATTTCCTAGCCTTGGCAAGAGGAGACAGAATTCCCCAACCAACGATGGCACCAAGAAGCATATGAGTTGTTGTTGCCGGTCCCATTATAATGCCTTGCCCAACATATGCCAAAGAGGGGTTGAGAGTCCAGAGCCAAGACTCAGCGAGTGTGAAGCCAAAAACTGGTAGATTCCGAAGGATTGGGAAAAAGTAGGTGGCAAGTGTATAAGCACCAGATACAGCGAAGGAAATCACCAGGAGTTTCACCTTGGATCTCCAACTGCTCTGCTGGCCTTTATTCAGTTCCTCCTCATCCGCATCTCTATCTTCCTGCTCGGAGGTCTCCTGAGCCAACAAATTCCCTGCTTCACGCGGTTCAGTCGGCCCCTCAGCTGTGGTCTCTTTTCCATGTAAAACCCCAATCATCAACGCCGTGGCCGTACCAGAAGGAAACTTTAGCTTCTCCCTTATAATGACTTGTCTCCGCAGTGGCACGGCGAAGACTACCCCAAAGAAGCACAGTCCCAAGGCCCATAAAATGAGCTTCCACAAGCTCAAGAAAATTGGACCTTGCTCCTCCTTCTTCAGCATATAATTCAGAGCAGGCATCACTCCCACAAAACCGCAGCCCAGCGGCATTGTCCCCATGCTTCCGGCCACCGTTTGCACAAGGACATTCTCTACCGGCGTGAAAGGTAAATCGAGGTGTTTAGACAGTGTTTTGAAAAAGGCAAAGCCTATGAGCGATGATGGCATGCTCATACTTGATACCCAGCCTGTCTGCAACCCAAAATACATATTTGAAAAGCATATGATAAGCCCTACGCCGAGGCCAACGAGAATGCCCCGCAGGGTGAAGTTTTGCCCTTCACTCGCATGACTCGCGATGAACCTTCGCGCAGCGCTGCGTCTTCGAGCTTCGGAGGTTGAGGGAGAGTGATCGGAGAAGTGGGGGTTGGACGGGGAGATGGACTGGTAGTCGGGGCTACTGGAGGAGCCGGCACCTCTGTCCGGAGCCATGA
>JAAMPI010000077.1:0-73108 GCA_013054445.1 Cudoniella acicularis | reverse complement strand
TTTGTGAGGTGGTAGGGCGGAAAACAGGTGTGAATACCCTAGAGGTAGAAGAAGAAGGGAGGAGCGCGCGCGCTGAGGTGCGGAGGAGGGAGGTCGGTGGTCGCATGTTTTGTCTCGTAGATTTATAGGTGATGTGGTTGGAATTGGCGGGTGCCCAGGTAGGTGCTGGTTTTTGATATCGCGAGGTTGCGAGCTTCGAGAAATTTGGTGGTGATGTTTGTGCCTGAGGCAGAAGCAAAGCCTCCCTCTATCAGCACCGCACTTTCGAAATTTAATTCTCCTGTCTTGAAGGAGACTATAAACTAAACCTTGAGGAATAGGAAGGTGGACCGAGCAGATTATCCTCAATTATTAGATGGTTTAGGTTGTAACTTTTTATTGTGAACTTGAGTTTTTTGCTTCATTTTTCAAAACTTATCTACATTTTCGGCATGAACAAATAGGAAAATGAGAATGGCGGGAACTTCATGCTATTAAAATTTCCACAAGAATGGGATATCTATCTCTATATGCTTTTTTATCTATCCCATTCACAAAGCCATGCCATCTCCTCATAAAGAAGTAAAATAGACTGCCCCAACTCCAGATTGCCGATTAGACATTTTACCCTATTTGCCATCCCATATGTACTACTGGCTTTTAATTTTGTAATTCCCCCTAAACTCGGAGAAATTGCTTGAAAACATCGGATTCGGTGCAATCCACCCATGAATATCCGATTTTTTGAAGAAAGCTCTCTAACTCCTTCAACTCGTTATTGGGACATTGGATACCAGTTAGGACTTTGCCAATATCACCGCCTGCATTTCGGTACTGGAATAGAGAGATGTTGTATTTTGGCCGAAGAACTGACAGAAATTTCTCGAGCGCTCCAGATCTTTCAGGGAAGTTGAACATATATAGACGCTCGTTAGGCACACTAGAGCGGCCTCCAACTAGATAACGGATGTGTGACTTTGCAAGTTCGTCGCCAGACAAATCGATAGCTTTCATTCCATTGGTTGATATGCGGGCAAGAAGAGACGAAAGTTCCTCATCTCGTTGAGATGCGGGTGAAGTAAGTGATATACCAATTAAGAGGTGGGCTCTAGCATCGGTAGCGTAACGGTAAGACAATTCCGTGACAGCGTGCGGCATGATGGTTTTAATGAGGTCGGAGAAGGTACCCGGCTCTTCAGGGGCGCTAACGCTAATGAGAGCTTCTTTCTTTTCTCCAAGTGCAGCTCTTTCTGCGACGAATCGGAGGCGGTCGAAATTCATGTTGGCGCCAGAAGCGATGGCAACGAGATTTCGGCTCGTATTGGTCGAGGGGTGTTTGGCAACATATTTCTTCAATCCTGCGAGTGCGAGGGCACCGGCTGGCTCGACAATGGACCGAGTATCTTCAAAAACGTCCTTGATGGCAGCGCAAGTCTCATCCGTGCTGACCTGGATAACTTCATCGACCACTTCCTGGCATAACCTGAATGTTTCTTCTCCAACGTTCTTGACTGCTGCTCCGTCTGCAAACAACCCGACATCTTTCAATGCTACTCTTTCCCCTTTTTCCAATGATTGAACCATGGCATTGGCATCGTAAGTCTCAACACCGATGATCCTGACGTGTGGAGCGATTCGTTTCACGTACACTCCAATTCCAGCAATAAGTCCTCCCCCTCCAATGCAACAGAAAATAGCCTCGAGCTTTTGGATATTTGTTTGCCTGAGCAACTCCATCCCAATTGTGCCCTGTCCAGCAATAACATATGGATCGTCGAATGGAGGAATGTTCGTGAGGCCATGTAGTTTCTCTAGTCGACCACATTCTTCTTTTGCTGCATCAAAATCGGCGCCATTCAGCACAACTGTTCCTCCCAATCGTGAGACATTAAGATGCTTAATACTTGGCGTTCCTTTCGGCATAACAATTGTCGCAGGTATCTTAAGTTTTCGTGCAGAGTACGCAACTCCTTGAGCGTGGTTTCCTGGCTTCTTGTGAGTCAATCCCTAAGACAATTTGTTGGCAAACCGACCTGCAGAGCAAGCTACCACGCCCTTCCAGCTAGTTGCCGGGTCAAGATGTGCCATTTTGTTATAGGCTCCCCTCAGCTTGAAGCTGAATACCGGCTGCAAATCCTCTCTCTTCAAGAGAACCTTGCATTCTAATCGATTACTTAAATTTGTGGCGTGTGTGAGTGGGGTTTCTTCGACGACTTCGTAGACTCTGGAAGTGAGAATGAGTCGAAGGTACTGCAGTAATTGTTAGCTATGTTCAGCAATCGGAATACTAAAATGAGTGGTTACGTCGGGGTAGCCATTTGGCAGCATGAACTCCTCAGGAATGACTCCTTTGATCTTGGATCGTGGTTCGCTCGGCGGTGAGGGCATGGTTGAATACTCTGTCAAAGAGAGAGCATTGAGACTTGGGGTCCTTGGCCTGGATACATAGCCATTGGAACTTCCGTTAGCCACCACTCCATTCTCCATTTTTGCGGATATCTTTTCAGAAACCGCCATATTGGCGCGACGTGACGATGTCGGTGGAGCTTTGTGACGCACTAACAAGATTGTCAAAATAGCGGGGTTTTCTTGTTTAGTTTTAACCACACTGGGCGAGATCGGAGCCCGATAAAAGTCGGCGAGGTCGGGTCACTCGGGTGGCGCTTCGGACCGGATAAACTTTCTCAACGCAGTAGATTACCTCACCACTGAAGCTTCCCCTCGACAACAAGCTCAGTTCTGCACAAGGGAATATTGCTCACACGAGCAATTCAATTGCCTTGGCACCAAACGACATCAATATGTCGAATCCTCTGCCATCCTCTTTTGATGGCAACACGTAAGTTTCAACTTGATCAGTCCTTTTTCAAAGTGTGGAGCTCAGGCTAATACATCGTACCACATAGTGATTTTTACGAGGAGAACCGCTGGCAGAAGCTCTCACGACGTCTGAAGGAGGAGCCATTGATTCCTTTAGGTGCCTGAAGTTCTCAAATCTTTGAATTCTGAATCTAATATTTCCTCCAGGATGTGTTTTGACATGTGCTGCGCTCCTCGGCGCATCGCGATCCATCCGAGCAGGCGACCACAATAAGACAAACCGAATGTTCCGGGCCCGTATCCTCGCCCAAGGCTTTACACTCGTGGCAATGGTAGCAGGTAGTATATACTGGGACTCGGACCGGAAGAAGCGCAAGGAGTTCGAGGGTGTGATAGCGGAGAGAAAACAAAAAGAGAAGAACGAAGCGTGGATTCGAGAATTAGAGGCTAGAGATAAGGAAGAGAAGGAAATGAGGGCGTTGAGGGAGAAGAGGAGGGCAAGAGGAAAAGAGGAGGTGGAGAAGGTTAAAACAAAGGTGCCGGAAAAGGAATTGGTGAAGGCTGTCGAGGCCAAAGTGGAACCTGTCGTGAAGAAGGTGGAGGTTGCGGTCGAAGCTGCCGAGGAAAAGGGGAGAGGCATCATGGATAGCATATATGGCATGATTGGTGGGAAATCGAGAGGAGACAAAAACGAGAAAGAAGATCCCAAATCATCCAAAGGCGGGGCGAGCTCAATGATTGAAGAGAGCGAGCGGAAAAGGAGTGTACTGGAGATGGTACAGGAACTTGTCCTGAATGGCAAGAAATGAGTGAAAGTGCACAACGGCGTTGGGGTCAATGGGGCGGCTACGGCGTTGTGACGGCATTATATTTGTACGATATTGCAGTACTTCATTGTATAAACGCCATTCAATACTTACCTGGGGACTACACATAAAGTGGGGAATGTTAGTCCTTGTGTTTGAGCCAATTCTGTTCATCCAATTCCTTGGCATAGTTGCTCGTTCAGAAGCATCCTACGGCAAGTGCTAATGTATTATATGCTTCCTTTCTATCTAGATCGCGGCTCTCGGCACTTTTCCTTCGCTCAGAACATTCTCGGATTTGTCTACTTGGTCGGTATTTTCTGGATATTGGGTTGCTACTATAGTGTCAATGTGCCACAATAGCAATATCATCCGGCTTCGCTGTTGTATTGTGAGTGTATCTTATAAAAATATTCAGGCTTTCATCCCTCCTTCATACTCGGAAAATACAGAACCGACTAGTTGGAAGTCCAACACATTAGAAATTTGTCCAAATATATCATCAGCACAACTGAGCAGTCAACAGGCTGCTTGGAACCAGGGAAGAAACCTAGATGGTAATTTTCACTTTGTTTATTGAAGCAACTGGTACAGTTCAAATTCTAAGCGTTGGAAGATTTCAATCCACCGTCAACACCATTCCCCTAACTCCAGTACTCCAACACAATAAGTCAACATACTTCTTGCGTCATTGTTAAATCTACTTAGTCACTGCCTACCTACTCGTCCTTCTCTCAAACCGCACTCCCCTGACGTATTCGGTCACCAAACCAAATTCTGTAATAAGCAGAAACAATCAATCCTAAATATGTATAAAGTGGAAGCGTCATCACCAACGACGCCAACCCTGTAACAGGACTCCTCGCGTTCCCCATCGCCCTCTCCACCTCCTGCGCCTTCTGATTCGTCCAAACCTGGGCCAAAGTGGGCCAATATCCCTGTTTACCCCTCAATACACACGCGTACACGAATGGGTACACATTCATCCCGAATACAAAATAATGCTCAAAGATGAGGAACAATATAGTCAGGATTATGGTGTGTAATGAGGAGGTGTCTTGAAACAGAATTTGAGAGATAAAGTGGTATTGGCAGAGGTTGATTGCGACGATTATTAGGAAGGTAATGATCCAGGTTCTGTTGCCGTCTTCTTTGGTCATGGAGTAGGGGAACTTTTGAAGTCGGCGTTGGTTCGGTGTTAAGTTTGAGATAGCTAGAGATGGGGGAAAGCCAATTGTTTGTGTTGGCCGAACTTGAGCATCTGGTCGAAATTAATACCGCAATATTTTATAAATTTTGATTGTACTCACCTGATGCTTCAAGTGCCGTCTCAAGAACGAGTATCTTCGTCTTGAGTTCAGTGATGAGGACATGTTGGTCGACATCCGGCTTCAAGTCAGCTAGTCTTTGCTTTTCGTCTTCTTCCATGATATTGTCTAGTAACAATGGTTTCAAAGACGTTATTTATTCGGAGAAGTTTCTGAATTGATAAAAATCGAAAGTAGCAGGAGGGCGTTTTTTGAGTCATACAAACCCTGTACGTGGGTGGCCTCTTACTTACATCAATGCTTTGTGGCCGCGCAATGGCGCATGGCGCAATATGATCCCTCATGAACGCGTTGGTGACCACATTTCAACAAGAAATACAGTAATATTCTAGGCAGCTAATATGACCGTTTCAAAGGTACCTTCTTCCTGTTGGCACGCGGAATTTCCCCCTTTGAAATGAAACACTTGTCCAACTGAACATGTGATGTATACTGTCACGTGGTGTTGAGCATAATTCAGCAGCTAGGAAAGGCCTCAGGGAAAATCTTCAACTAGAAAGCTGACAACACTGCTCCTGCACAGTACCTACTTAGGTGCCTCGTGGAAGATTCCAAGACTATAGATCGCTGGGAAATTTTGAGCTTGCCACGTGACCGTGTCGCAGAAAACTATCAAAGTCCGTGATGTCGTTCACATTCCCAAGAAACGAAGTTCCGTTCTTCTTTCTTGTTAGGTCCCAGAGTCATACTCGCCCTGGGTGGTTTTCATGCCAAGATGACACGCCAGAAACGTGTCCGGGAATGGAAGACTGCGAAAACTCGAAGGGCTCTCAAACCGACTCGCTGGAGATCAAAATCCACGCACGGAAGCGCCAATTGAGGACGAGAGGATTCCCTGCCTTGAGAGCGCGACTTACGCTCTAGCATCTTGCCTCGACGATGTGCACAAAGAGATTACTTTGGATTTCTCTACGACTCCGTACTCGCACTCTTTATTCGAGGAACTCACAAAACACGCAGCGACATTGGAATCAAAGAGGCTGTCACTGGGAAATATTCGGAAATGCGCTCCAAACTTTATGGTATGCAATACGAGGTACGAAATACTTCCAGTCTCCCAGCCAGAGCCAGTTATCCCAAGGCGCGTTGGTGGTCGGAAGCCAACTTGGTAGACCATCAAACCTCGTCTGTCTCGAAATTCGTCTCAACAACGAGCTCACCTAAGCGACACCACCCGCCACGAGATGAGAAGATCGAGACCCAAGGAAGCTTCTTTGGTGGAGAGCGCGGCTCTGTTTAACGTCCGATGTCCCATAGGCGCCCTGTTTCGCCTCAAGACTCAATCTGATCTCCTGTCCCGCGATCGGGGTTCCCCATGGCGCAGAACAATCTACCTAACACGTCAAAGGCTCCGCTTCAGCAGATCACCTTAAGGTTATTGCTACAACCACGGACCGCGGCTTGTATTGCATTGAAGCCAAGTAGCTTTCGAGCAGAGAAGGTTTCCAATCTGAGACTCGACCAGTCGTGAGTCTCATGCTAATCATATCGACTTGATATCTCATCTGACCTGATGATCTTGATCTAATCACCGTTTTGACGCTCCTAGGCGCCGTTCCAACCATCGGTTCATCTTCCGATGACCCATGCAAGCTTTTCTTCGGTATAACCTGCGATAAGGACGGCATGGGACGACATAATTAGGTTTACCTTGTTGACCACATGCCCCACCCGCAGCAGAACGTGTAAACTTGGACATTACTGCTATGCAAAGTGGATAAGAACAAGGCGTCAAGCAACGCCAATGGTTCGTTCCAGTTTCCGTCACCAGTATGATCGCCATTGCAAAGGGCGAGAAGGAATGTGCGAGGAATAAACCATGCTTCAACCACCATCAGTGCAAAGCATGAGCACCTCATGCAGTTCTATATAAACGTTGGCGTTTCCCCCAATGTAGACTTTTCCTCGACATCGTTCTCTGCTTCATTATTTGACTTCACATTCGTTTCCAGTTCTGCGAACTTACATTCATTACATTCCTTCGGACCATTTGTTCCAGGCCGGCCCACTCTTTTAAGTCATTCAATTCTCCAATCAACGATTAAATTATTATTATAAATATCACTCCTTAAAATCATCATGTACTCTCAAGCAGTTCTTTTCTCGGTCCTTGTGGCCATTGCCGAAGCTCGGTAAGTCGTTTCTTTACAGCTGAAAACGAAACTGATACTGATGAACATAGTTTTGGACAAGAGCAAGTTCCGATTGCAGCGATCCAGGATGCTCCAGGTGGTTCATCAGGCCAAGCAGCGACTCTTGCCGGATCTTCCATCTCGACATTGCTTGCAGCTGCCAACCCCTGTGACAAGGTATGAAATATCCAAGAATTATATCTTTCTATACTAACTCCAGATTCAGCTTAAGCAAGCCGATTTGATCGTCGCCACTCTCGGCTCTGGTGCTATTCCGGCTGCTATTGGCCTTGTGGCCGCTGAGCAGAACTTCAATCCTTTCGTTGTCAGCATCCCGACCATCTGCAGTGATCCAACTCTCCCAACAACTGAGGCTTTGCGAGGCATTGTGCCCCTCGTGGATCCCTCGGTGGGCGGGTCCGCCTTAGAAAACTCCAACTCTGCTACTTCCAAGACCACCCCTTTCAACGCAGCGGGATTGAGCGTCGCTCAAGTCATGGCTGCTCAAGGTTTCTCCAACTTCACCACCAAAGACGCAGCAGGAAACGTCGGAGCTGCTGGTGCAGCGTCTGGATCTGCTTCCGTTGCAGTCAGTGCCGCTCCAGTCAGCTCCGCCGCCCCTATTGTAAATTGTGGTGGACCAAGCACTCTTCTCACCGTCACTAAAAGCAAGCCAGCAGCGACAGCAACCGCTGCCGCAGCCGTTGTAGCTTCAAGTGTTTCTTCAGCCGCCTCAGCAGGTTCCACGAGCGCCGTTGGAGCTGGTGCATCAAGCTCATCAACAGCTGGTGTAAACCCAGGATTCCAAGCATCTTCCATCTCAGGCCTCGATTTTGGACTCTGCACCCCAACCATGAAATTCGAACCCGGACTCGACGGACGCTCTGACACCGAATTCACATTCCAAGCCATCGATCCTCTCGTGAACAAAGGTCAAGAAGAAGCCCTTAACCCAAATATCATCACCAACCGAATTTGCGATCAATTGACCAATGTATGCAACGCCAATGCTGCCGCGAAGACTGCCTGCACCGCAGCCAAGGCGCAGATCTCAGCTCTTGCTACGAAAGACGCCTCGACTGCCAATGCATGGAATACTGCTCTTGGCTTTGCTGGCACCAACATAAATCCTGATAACGCTCCTCAGGCTGGCCTCATTGGCCACGATTAGATTCTTTGACGAATTAACGAATTTGCGGCGTTTTTAAAGATACATTTTAGTGTATGTATGATTAGTGGAGTAGTTGGAAATACCACGACACATTTTGTTATGCATAGCTTGTTTGGATTTAGGTGGATTGGGTTTTGATCCGCTTTTTTGAGATCTATTTGTATACACTACCCTACTTATATAACAAGCCACCGTTTAAGGGCTCGAATAAAACATCAAAATATTTTCGACGCCATTTAAATCCTCTCTTCTCCCTTTTACAAACGAAGTGTCTTTAAATTAAGCTTTATGTGTATCAATTTAGGCTATTTACAGATTTAGCTTCGCGTTTTGGTGTTTGTGGAGAGAACTCAGCAATAATGTTCAACTGCGCTGAAAACATCATTTCTATTTTCATAAGTTTGATTTTATCCGGATGCATGAAGTCATGCGAGTCTTTTCTGGTACGCTTGGAAAGCCATGCACATATCGAAATACTTAAAACGTTCATGTGGCCCGTGTTGTGCTAGCGCTGCGTTTCAGTGTGGGACGCGCTTAAACCTCGTTTTAGTGCTTGCTTGGCTTTTGGAAATGTTGGCAGTTTTACGTTTTGCGTTTGCCGTGTGAGGGCTCTAGTAAGCATAACTGTACGCTTGGGTGGTGTTTTTAAAGTGGTTTCGGTTTTGCCTAAGGGTTTTGTGAGAAGAGTTTGGCATCGCGAAGTCGAAACACTTAAGAAGCATTAAACATTCATTAAGAGATAAGTACCAACGCTTGTAGAATCGATATAAGAAGATAGGCTAGATTAAATTGAATTTTCTTTCCTTCTAACAATGTCTCACAGTAGCAAAGATATTTGAAGTGTCTTAGGTGACTTCGCGATACTAAGCAGCCAACGGTCGTAGGAATAGTCACAGGTTTCTAAACTAAGTTGAAGTAGCGAAACCATATGAATTCTCTCTGAATATATATATATCCGCTATCGAGATTCCCTACCCGAGAATCATAGAAAGCATGAATGATGAATGCAAACGGCGAAAAGGGGAAAATACTGATCACGTGGAAAGTCGGGGAAACTCCCCTCCGGTCTTCCCCCTGCCAGCTCGTGAGCAACTAAACCCCTTTCACAAACATCCTCGTCTCCTCAGCCAACAATATCCCTTCAACCACTAGAAGCTCACCACTTCATCTCCAAGTCCCAACATGCATTTTTCTTTATCAACTCATCTCATGTCCATCCTGTACCAAGATCCAAGCATCTTGTTAGACGCGGGCTAAAGATTGACCAGGACGAAGATTAGCGCGGTGCCCACGCTGTAGCCATGGAAAGGGACAAGAACAAAATCTATCGTGTGTGTGGAACTCCTAGCCGCACTGGCTGTGTTACATGCAGTAAGTTTCAATTCGGGGGTGAAGAGGTGCGTGACTGATGGAATAGCAGAAAAACGGCATGTTAAATGTGATGGCAAGTCGCCCTGAATATTATTTGAGTTATCGAGTCAAGATAGCCGATTCCACCTCCAATAGCATTCATTAATTCGACATTCCCCCCTTTTTACTTGCACTAAATCCTAATGGGGATTACTAAGAAAACACCCAGAGGCATCATGCTGACTACATATTTCCAGAGGGTAGGCCAAAATGCAAACGATGCATCAAAGCTCGTCGGACTTGTGAATGGTGTCCTCCCCCCTCAACCCATGAACAGCCTCGATCCCTCTTAGCCCCTTCGTACGCACCATCTCCTCTTCCGGCTGTGGGTCATGATGAGAGGCAGGTTCTGTTCTTCTTCGCCAATTTTTCCGCTCCAGGATTATCGGGCCATTTCTCCTCCGACTTTTGGCAAAGACGAATATTGCAAGTAAGTCTCGCCGAGCCATGCATTCGACATGCCGTTATTGCTATCGGTGCCTTACATCAACACTTCAATGCCAGTCAATTGGTCCCCACTAGTCAGCATCATTCTTCTTTACAATTTGCATTGAGGCAGCACACAAAGGCCATCAGTCACTTACAACAAATACTGGTCACACAAGCAGATCGACCAGAACTCGCATTGATGGCTTGTATATTATTCGTCTGCTTTGATAGCCTGTTCGGCAATTACCAATCAGCACTAATTCACCTCAGATCCGGCCTCAATATACTCCAAGACATCCAAACTTCTGGCTCTTCATTGCCAAATGACCAGAGAGAAGAGTTTGCCTCTTTGCTTATGCGTCTTGGATGTCAAGCATGTCTCTTCCTTAATCCTCGCTCGGATAATTACCGTTCAGCATTATGGCAGGAACTTAGGACCACCATACCAGATCGTCCACTCGCGAGATTTGACAGCATCGAAGATGCTCACCAAGCACTAAGCTCAATTGGTACCGAATACATTTGTGACCGCGACCCAGCACGACCAGTTCCAATATTACAGTCAGTGCTGAAGCAAAAGCATTTTATTCTCCTGGTCGAATGGGAACAATCCCTCAAAGAATTTCTGGCTAGATCAGACAAATCGAAACCCTCAATTGAACGAATAGTCAGAGGAGCTTCGTTGTTGAAGGCTTTCCATCTCATGGTTATCATCGCGGTTGACAATTCTCGGGCATGCGACAAATTATTTTCCGACATCATTACTCTCTGTGAAATAGTCGATACGGGACAGCTCACTTATGCCGCACCTCCTGAGATATTCAACTTCTCAACTAGCCTTGGCATTACTGCTCCTCTCTTCTATACTGCTATGAAGTGCGACAACCTCGCGTTGAGACGAAAAGCTTGGAAGCTGTTGCAGAGGGCACCGAGGAAAGAGGGCATGTGGGATGCCGAATTGTGTGCGAGGATTGTGGGGAAAGTACTCCAGATTTTGGAACCGTCAGGAGAACAGATTACTCCTGAGAATTGCGGGCTTCGAAGAGAGTTGCAACTGAGGCGAAAGTTGAAAATGGATGGCTTTCATCCGGAGTCTCTTGTAGAAGTATTATGAAGGGAAATAAAAGTGCCATGGTTATGGGGATCTCCTCCGGCAAAACTTACGATTAAAGGCGGAGAAATACAAGATTTCACTACAACATACTACTTGGAGAGCTTCTCTTAGTCCGACTCAACCAAGCTGCAAGTTTCTGGCAACTGTGTTCTGGGCCAATGAAGGAAACTCTGCCAATAGTTTACTCGATCAGAACGATTCAAGTTGCTTTCCACAATGTTATTTGTCCAAGATTTTTAATGGATCAGAACCTGCCAGACTTCATATCTCCTTACGACACTTCCAACCCCCCTTTTCACACGCAAACTACATCATATCTCGATTTCAACAATCATGATTTTAATTTCGACGCCAAAAATCTTTCCGAACAGCCCGTGAGATTCAAAAGCTTCTTTCAACACATTCAACGAGAACCATGAAAATTTTATCTAGAGCTGTGACACATTGAAAGTCGGGAAATCTACGTCACATCGCTCCACCGATTCACCATCTCTTTTAGGACGCTACCTTGTCTAGCACTACAAATTCCGTACGTCTCACACCCGCGTCTTTGTGATACAAGTGGCACCGTACCACTACACCGGAAGTCCAGCCCGAAATAACACGAGAATTCCGAGCAAGAGCCACGCTGCATACCCGCACCCGACTAGGAACTGGTTATGGATACCACGTGTTACGTGCGAGCTGGAGGTTGGTGTAAGCTGACCTTTTTGTCCTACTGAGGCTCATCGAATTTCGGAATTCTTTGCCAGTTCCTCTTGGGTGTAGTAATAGTGTTCTTCGCAACCTTTGGGGTTTCTTTCGGGAAAATAGGGTTTACTGCGCGATTGGGACATTTCAGGACTCGAAACACCACACCTTTCTTTTGAGAATAAGAACTCCAGAACTTTGTACCTTTGAGCAAATGAGCTTTCTTTCAACGGACCACTGTTCTCAGACAGCATAACAGGATCTGAATAATCAAAGAGAAATCTTGTCAGCTTCGCATGTCTCTTGAGGATGACAGGTCAAATCCATTTCAAATTTCAAACAAAATCAAACAATATTCCCATAAAACACCACCTTCTCAACCTCTTTCGCTAGCACACAGCACAGCTCCAAATCCTCGAATGCTAGCAAAAAGGGCGCCCGGTACTCTTACCTCCGCAACACTGCAGCTAGCCCCGAATTTTCCAAATTCAAGATACAAAATCGTTATATCCCACTCAGCCATTGATCTCACAGGAAATCTTCCAAACCTCATATTTCAAGACGGTGTCACCAGCGGGCAGTATCCTCCCAACGTCGAGAGAGAAAAAAGGACAGGTACGAAAGAGCAGCCTCCACACGGCAGCATGCAGCTAGCTGGCGCAGCAAGTTTGCGAAAACCAGAAATAGCGAGACGGCACAACAGACATGTGTGTTACATGCCGCAGCCACGCAGATATTCTCTCGTCTATGTTTGTGTTTGTGTTTGTGTTACTGCAACACTACCGTACCGACAATCAATTTCAGAACTCGCAGCTTACCTCTTTCCACTATTTCCATCACAAGACTTCAGCTCATTTCAAGCATCACTGTATCATGACATCACTGCAATGCCCGAATTGGAAACTTGCAGTAGAGTGGGTGGGACGTCGCTTCCCTAGCTGGTATTTCTGGACTGAAGAAAGAGATACTACTAGTCACGGCGAAAACCTTTGGAGGCTACTCGATAGGTAATCTTACGTCGCAGAGGGTAACACGAAGCTTGAGCGGGAAGGAGCGATGGAGGAAAGTGCAGTAGCGATAGGTGCGCGTTTGCCACGCTGAGATGCCGAACAATTCACAATGTAGGAAAAGATCTATTCTATATCTAAAAATGGAGAAAATCAAAGCTTTTCCATTTATTGCACTGTACTACACACGCGTAGCTAAATCTCCGAAGAAAAGACTCTTAAACTATCGCCGCTGTACAAAGAATAATGACTGACTAACCGAGGAATACCTAACAATAAAACCAGCCACGCTCACACTCTCACTCTCTGCAACAGACTAAAAAGATAATACAGCAAAGTAACTGCCAAAACCAACCAGCCAGAATTGAAAAAGAGAGAGTAACCAGATAAACCACCCCTCATCCCCTCATCCCGTCGCCTCGCCATCCCTATCCTTCAAAGCCTCATCCAAAAACACAAACCACAGCTTAGTGCAGTTGTCAGAATCTACTCCCTCATCCATTCTAAATTTCTCCACTCTCCACTTTAACATACTGTTTAGATAACTTCCACATTCAGAACGGATCCTACTTACCTCCCCTTAACGGGCATAAACTTCGTCAACACGGTATATTTTGGTGGACTCGAAAGTGATTTTTTCGGAGAGAACGTCGATTGCTCGGGGCATGATTAGAGATTCCTGACAGCTGTTTGGCATGAATTCTGTAACCTTGGAAGAAATTATTCGGCCCTTGATTGAGAGATGTCGATTTTGGATAGAGAAAATGATGGATCGATGGCTGGTTAGTTGAGTCGTTGATGTTGGATGTCGGATGTCGGATGTCGGATGCTGGATGTTTGATGGATTATGTAGAAAGGAAGGATGAGGGATGGAGAGAAAGAAGGAAGGTATTTATCCTTTTTCTAGTGGGTCTTGGGTCTGAATGTACATGTTGACAGGACAGTAGGTGAGTCATATTATTTAGAAAACTACTTCGAATCACTAAAATCGACGTCGTCTGATGCGCGACACGTAGATCCTCCTATAGTCTCTCTAAAGTGAATTATTTCATATGATAGGCAGAGTTATAAGTAAAACGGGATGTGTCTACGAACCGTATTCACGAACTCGATTGGTTTATTCATGAGTGCATTTCCAATGCGTAAATATAGAGTACCAATAAATATTCGCAAGCGTCTGCTAAGATATGTATTGGCGAGTCATGCATTACACACGATGCTCTTGCGCTACTCCGATTCAAGATCTAGTCTTTTCAAGCGGGCTAGCAGACCATTCAAAGGAGAAACGACCTAGAAATCTTAAATGGAAGGCTAGGGGAAGAATAGAAACAGTAGGAAAAGGGCGGCCAGACCAGGGAAATAGTAAGATTAAACTACTTAAGGACAAAGTGAAGAAAACATAGTCAGAGCGTTTCGATTCCGTTTTTTTGTAAGCGTTAAGAGAACTATCCTCTACATTACTATTGAAATAAGCGTGCCTTGGCTCTTGCCATAAAATTAGCTTCTTTCTTGACATGATGTCATTTTTGAAGGCGCAATTTCTACAATTTCCGTTCTGTGATCATGACATTAACAAGTTTCGCAGCCGAAGAATAACGCGTTGAAAGAGCAGTAAGAGGAACATAGATAAGTGAAAAGGCAACTTGGCTCGTAATGCGCTTGACTTGAATGAATAGAACGACACTACACGATGAACTGCTAGAGAAAGACGTAATGGCACGGTGCCAATCTCGGGTTCGAAAATACTATATGAAGCGCGGCAACTCTCATAGGGTCGAAATAGTTTATCGCAAACAGCCCCAGATAACTTATAGCACTTGCAACATACATCCCTAGAACATCCCTACAGGCTGCAAGCTTCAAATAGTCAAAGCAGATATAATTAACCCTGGAAGATTGCACGCAATAACACATTATGGTAATATTACCGATGCACCAAGTCTGCACTCAAGGTACCAGACTCCCGGATCATCAACACCTGCTTGCAACATGATTTAGATTAAAAGGATGTATGCAGGTGCAAGATGCCGGAAAATCTTGAAGACAGGGGACGATATGCGGGAAAGAAATCCAACATTTTCTGCAGCGGCACAATTGGAAAGACACGACTAAAGAGGGGTACAGTGCTGTTTTGTCCAAGCAGTCCTGTGCAACAGATATACGTGTTTGATGTTGATAGAATTCGAAGAAGAGAAGGATTCTTTGGAGTTTGAGTTGGTGTGAAGCTTCGGGGGGAAGAGTTGGTTACCACGTTTTTTGATATGCGGTACCTGTAAGAGGGTACTCGGTCAACGGTATGTGCCGGTCCAGGTGCTGCAGCCAGTGCGTTTAATCTGCAGCAAATCGTTTCCATCACAAAATTGAAACAAACACGCACCTCTTTGAAACTTTCAGTCATTATTGAAGCCGTTATAATAGAACATCTCCATATCGCAAGTGCCCGAATTAGGAACCGGTTCGGTCTCGTCACGTATGAGCCCAAGAAAGGGGGCAATCCCGACGGAGGACAGAGCGACGCGTAGCCGGTGCCAAATTGAGTTATGGTCACCGAAGCCCAGGCCAAGCTCTCCGGCACTGACTATTGGCCCACTCATGATCTGATGATGCCAAAGTTGAACATCGAGCGTCTACGAGCACTTGCGGAGACATGGAGAAACTTGGCCCTTTTACGTGAATTTGACGATTGATACACAACTGCGGTCAGCGGCCTGCAAATTGGTTCAGATCAAAAAGGGACGAATAATTTTACGTCGTAATATTGAAGTCTTAGCCAACATGTAGTTCCTGTGTGCGTTCCGATCTCCATTCAGCCGGGTGGATCGGGTTCCAACGCCTTCCATTGACCCGGCATCCAGTGAAGGTTCAGGGAGGTGCCTTTTGTTTGGTCACGAAATCTCCGAGCGTTTGGACGTCGAATCCTCGATGGGAGATCCAAGATGTTTGTTTTGAGAGAATTTGAAATCTGATGTTCTGGACGGGACAGAGGCTGAATCGGACCTTTTTGGCCGATGTTAGCTTATGTGGCTGATCTGGGCGAGCGCCTTGTCGCGTGGCCTTCGCATCGGCGTTTCGCAGTTGCGCTGTTAGTTGCTGTAGCTGTGGGCATTGTGGGGTGTGGCGGAGAGGAAAGGCGGTCGACATGTGATGAGTGAAGCTTATTGAACTATTGGTAATTGGAGCTGTTTGCACGGCGGAGAGTAGAATTGTAGCATCCGAAGCGGTCAGCAAATAATTTGCAAAGTCGCAGTTGGGTCAGTTGCTGCGACGATCATTAGGTCGCTTTTCTATTGGTCTCATCTTGCTGGTACTGTGCTCGCCCGCAAACAATTGGTGGACCGCCGGCTCCGTTTGTCGTTTTTGGACCCATCCTCGTTGAAATGCAGGCATCGAGAGTGCTTGCATCACCTCAATCCGGTTACGCGAGCTGCCGTTGATTATGGTGTCAGACTTCAGTAACAGTACAGGACTTGAGCTGCGAAGCGAGGTCAAACCCAGAGGGAAGCATAGTGTTTTCAAAGATTTTGAGGACTATGAAGTCGTTGCAAAGAGAGCAGAGGGGCCTCTGCCAGAGGCCCTCCAAATGCAAGCCTTATCGCGGCTCTTTCACCGGCACTGCAGAGAAGCGATTGCAGGCCCATTGAACTACCGTATTACGGAATCACAGGGCGGATTAAGCATTTGCGGCAAAGACTTCGCTTGTGAAATTAAATTCGCAAATTCCTGAGCCTGGCCCGAAGAGGCATTTTGACATGATCTTTGGTGTTGTGTCTCAGTGTTTCATGACTCTTGTCCAGCGCCCTCCCCGCAAACCCCTATCGGTCAAAGTGGCGAATCTCCACACATGTGAATCAAAATGTATTCGGACTGTTTTGGACGACTTGGTGTGCGGAAACTTGAAAGACATACCGAGGACGCCGATGAGGAGTGAATACACCGCAACATCAGACAATCGACCATCAATTGGCTTTGCATTTCTGCGCCAGCATGCTGACACCTCTCCCAATGGGTCACTGCCGTGTTGAGCTGTGTCTCGTATGCCCTGAAAGTGATCAGTAGCAGTGACTGGCTTGACTCGTCTGCGCTTGTTGGTGGGATTATGCGACTTGAAGACTGTATTCTTGGGACGATCGAAGAGGGCAGTCCATTTATTTGTAGCACTGGTGGCTGACAAGTGCTCTATTCCCTACCCTTCAAACCCTTTGATATCGGTTGATAGCGATGGAAAGTGTACTCGCCATACCATAGTGCAGTGATAATTGTAATCCCCAGACTCAGGCTGTTGTGAGCATACGGGGGGTGAGGATTGATTGGGGGAGAAAGATTTTGCCCGGGAACGTAAACGTCGGTTGATCTCAACGCTGCGGGAGGTGGGGGATGGTGGACGGACGGGGATTAACCAGATGGGGCTGGCCAGTGGAGCTCCCGCTCTTTGAAGACGAGTCCGACCCATCTTGGGGATCTAGCTTACGAGTTGCAAACTGGCTCCAAAGAACCCCAGAAATTAAAGCTTTTGGGGGTGTATGGACCAATGTACAGGCTGTCAGCGGTGCACAGGCTGAAAAATGTTCCCTTGTTGGGGCGCCAAGTCTCACATAGGTTCGATCTATGAAGTTTGCACGGCCGTCCTCCCGGGTCTCTCGGCCACCACGCCACAGCGAGGATACAGCACTTCATGTATTCGTGTACCGTGTACCGTGTACCAATGGACCCGTAGCAGCCAGCGAGTGCCATCTGAACTTGATTTTTTTTCGCTGTGCAGCACTGCAGCCGCTGCTGATGTGTGGTGTTTTGGCGTTCGGTGTGGAAGGAGGTTGGATTAGGCTGAGGCGGAAAAAACAATAACCCGGGCCGAAGCCATTATGATACCCCAAGCAGATAAGCGCAATGGCTTGCAGGTCCACATTTTGTCGCCATTCTCGTGAATCTGGGATGACATTTGACCTGCATATATCGCCGGGCCTTTGAACTCGGCCAATTGCCTAGGCCAATTTCACCGGCTGCTTGCCCAAGATTGGCTTTGCTTGCTGGCCCTGGAGCCCCGGATGACACGATGACATTGCTCTAGCCATACAGATGACGAGTTGGCACTAGTCATTGATCTGAATCTTTTCGTCCGTGACGACGAAGCTTCCACAGCTTCTATTTGGCGTTTCGCACAGATTCCGCCGTCAGTGCGAGGCGGCCGTCAATCCGAAGATCTGGATCCCTTGTGCAAAGGCGTATGCCCTCAGACGATGGGCGTCGGGACTCCCGAGGCGCAGTAAATATCGTGCGAGTGTCGACGACGGCTTGACAAAAGTCACAGGAGCGGTCTCATCCGTGACTCGGCAGGACAGATGGAGAGAACGCACGGAGATGAAGTGCTAACGCGGGCGTCTCTGCTAAAATACGGTAGATTTGAAGCAGCCCGGCGAAGATGACAAGCAGGCAAGACAGGTAGGGTCCCATGCCGATTGATGTTTGGTACGGCACGTCGCCGAACCAGATTCGAGCTAGACGAGGAGCTCTGAGCTCTGGCTAGCTAGCACCCCCCTTCCACTCTCCCTTGCTCTTTCCCTCGCTACCACTCGCTTCCTGCTACTCCGGTAAGAACACCAACAACAGCCTTAACCCACCCCGGTACTCCGTACTTGGATGATGGAGGTCGCCTGGTCGCGTCTCCCCGTGTTGATTTGTCTGGGGCGGATCCGTGGTGACCCATTTTGAATGGAGGCCCAATGGAGTCCCCCTCTGGACATATATCCCGATTAGAAACGACTCTGCGCTACGCTCCAATTGACCTCCCCAGAGCCTGCATGTCCACTGCTGGGAAACACACGGTAGGAAAGAGCAACCCCGGACTGCATGATTGAGCTACCCCATCATCCGTCTGCCCTAGACTCCTACCTAGTACCTTGGTAGTCCTCCATGCTTAGGTATGCCATGTCCTATATAGCCTCGAGTCCCCCTCCCCATTCACAGAAATCGGACTTACCCACTGACATCCATTCACTCTCTAATAGAAGCATCCGGCGGCAATCTCTCCTTTCCTCAAGCATATAAACGTCGAGCGGGTTTATCGAATTGTGCTTGCTTAAAAGGAAACTTTCAAGATAGAAACAAGAAACAAGATGGCGTCCACCGATCCCGTCAAGGAGACCTCTATCCACGATCACAGTGAGCCCAATGGCACACAGCGCACGTATGGCGGAAACCCCCTCGCGCACATCAACACCACCGATTCGGCGCGTCTACCTGCCTTCGGTGGAGAGTACCAGCCAGGTCTCTACAGGCCAACGGACCACCGAAAGTTCGCCAACCCAGCTCCTCTGGGATTGAGTGCCTTCGCCCTGACTACCTTCGTCCTGTCCCTCATCAACGTTGGAACACGAGGTGTGACCGAGCCCAACGTCGTGGTTGCTTTGGCATTTGGATATGGTGGTCTTATTCAACTTCTCGCTGGCATGTGGTAAGTCGAGATTCTTACTCGGGAAAGCGAACGCGTTCTAATATTCTCAGGGAAATGGCTGTTGGAAACACCTTCGGTGCTACCGCTCTCTCTTCATATGGTGGATTCTGGCTCTCTTTCGCTATTGTTCTCACTCCTGGTGGCTTCGACATTGTAGCCGCCTACGCGACAACAGATGCTACCGGTAAAGCGACAGGTGCTAATGTAAATGACTTCAACAACGCATTCGGATATTTCTTGATGGGCTGGTTCATATTTACAACAATACTGCTGCTTTGCACACTCCGCTCCACTGTCGCTTTCTTCATGCTCTTCTTCACCCTCGATATCGCCTTCTTACTATTGGCGCTCGGGCATTTGTACGCATCAGCAGAAGGAGCTTTAAATATCAAACTTATCAACGGAGGTGGATATTTCGGTCTTTTTGCCGCATTCTTAGCGTGGTATAATGCCTTCGCTGGTATCGCAGACGACAGGTATGTCTACATTCTCTACATCTTTAGTATTCACTACTAATAAGCTTTTCTAGCAACTCCTTCTTCGTTATACCTGTCGCGCATTTCCCATGGTCTGACAAGGGCCGTGAGCGGAAACCCGTCACCAAGACCGAGCGCGAGACCGTCTAAACGACAGGCCTCTTACACTTTGTTCTTTCGCGTTTTGCTTCGATATGATGGGACGGATGGACGGTGTTTGCTGAAACGAAATGATACCAAGGTTCTATTTTACTACGGCAGATGTTTGCAATGCAAAGTAACTTGGAAGATGTGGGTGGGAGAAAAAAACGGATAGGGCTATTTATAAATTATCTTTTGAAGATGGCTTTGATGGACAGC
Organism: Cudoniella acicularis; assembly: GCA_013054445.1. Taxonomy (NCBI): domain Eukaryota; kingdom Fungi; phylum Ascomycota; class Leotiomycetes; order Helotiales; family Helotiaceae; genus Cudoniella; species Cudoniella acicularis. Next base: position 52,938 of record JAAMPI010000077.1, on the reverse strand, counting down.
TACAATAGCTTAGCTTTAGTCTTTAATATTGAACGCGTTGGACTGCATATTGCTTTGTGGAAGCTTTTTGCGTAGAAGATTACGTGCGGTTAACAGGCTTCAGTGACCCCGCCACCCGAGGGGTCAGCGCCAAGTCCTTCATCACCACACCCATATTTCACCTTTGTGGCCTCTCATTTTTTATTCGGAGATAAACATCTCACCACAGACGACTCATCCACCTGTTTCCTTATAATTCACATTCTCACTCACTCACCCAACCACGTTCCTCTTTTCCTTAATTCTCCTCGCACTTTATTTCCACGGGTTTATATCTCTTACTTGTCCCTCTTTACTTCTCCTCACTCACTCACTCAACATCAACATCAACATCAGAGCAAGAGACCGACGAAGCAGTGGCGGGAACCACCCACGGCAAGCAAAACCCGCTTTCGCTTTTCTAGTCAGAATTAACTTAAAATTAAAGTGTTTCACCAAGCACCTGGAGACCGGAGGGAACTATTTTAGCTTGACACTGCAGCGGCGACACTACCGGACAGGTGAGGTGAGGTCTAGACTTTTTGAAAGAGAAAAAAAAGGAATTGGTTCCACGGTAGAAGGGTGAAAGGGAGGTTGCGAGATTGAGGGGTTTGATTCAAAATTTATTAGGATTCTAGAGTTGTTTCTAAATTATTTGTTACTTTTTCTGGGGTGTTTGTTAGGTGAGGGTGAGGGTGAGAATAGCGGACAGGTGGGAAGCTCTGCTTGGCAAATTCTATTTCTGGATCTGCGTTTGATAATTGATGGATCTTGATATAGTGATGGAGCGCTGAAAGTCAGTGTGCGACTCGCTGTAAATTAGCGATGGAAAGCTTGGAAGTGCCCTAGAATCGCTTACGAGTTAACTAGGTAAGAAAGTCAACGCTGGGGCGCTAATGCTGGCGATGATTTCATTTATTAAAAATTTATTTTTTGAAAGAAATATGTAGCGTTTGTGATTTACTTGTGAATGCTTGTTGGTGCGTAAGTTTGTTTTATAAATGGTTTATAAAAATAAAAATTATAGTATTTTAAAACTTTCTTGGAATTTCGAATAGTCTGTGTCTATTTTGATAAACTTAGAGACGCACAAGTAAGAATAAAAGAGCAATATAGATTTAAAAGTAAAGTTGTGCGCAATTTACGATAAAGATGAGATTGGGCTATCAACCTCTTGAACTGGGTGCAACCTCAACCTTGAATATTTGCGGCCAAGTCACTTCAAAAAAAGAAAAATATCAACGAGTTATTTACTCAAGGAACTGAACGCAATTATAATGGTTGCTTCAAAGCATCTGAAATGCCAGACTTTAGTTTGTTTAGATGTTTTTGAGTTTCTGAAATTTTGAAATTTTGAAGTGAACCGTATATCTAGCTGGCCTCATTAACCAGGGAGGTAGCAGTTGATGACATAACTCCCGCTGGTGACTCACATTTCTCCATCACCTAATATATATCAGTATGATAGTGATAGAACTAAACAAAAAGGCCAGCTTAGCTAAGATCTGTTTTACCCAAAAGGTGCATTGTTCCAGCCGACAATGCCCTCTTTTGCAATGGCAGGGGCACGTGCTTCTCCCCCTTCGTGCTTGACCCAAAACAATGCTCAATACATGCCGCGCTATTGAACACATCTCAAGCTGTGAGTATACAGCTATGTATTAGTGAATATCATATGTTATTACAGCAATGAATTTCCCTTTTCCAAAGCTGCCACTTCTGCCTTATCTGTTTACGTCAGCTAACTCAGCATTCTCTACATGTACTTTATGTGTTCTTGACGCCTTTCTCATGACTGTAAAGTTTACTTCTGACATTTCATAATGACCTTCCTAAGATATCTAGTAAACGAACGTCCTCCTTTCTCTACCACATCACTTTCATATAATAAAGTGACTCCCTTTTCACCTTTGTGGACGAGACCCCTGGTCAGACTAGGACTTTCCCCGCATACTTTGACTTCACTGGTCATAAATAGCTCTTCCTCAAACCTCTTCTCCCAACATTAACTTTTAACCTCCTCCTGGCTTCCACGGTACCACGTCCCATCCCGGATTCCTAACACCCAAAATAAACTCAACAGCTAGCAACTGACACTACCAAGAGTCTAATAGCTTCAAAATAACTCATATCTTGGTTTCGTCCGACGTCCTCACTGTCTTGGTCCTGGTACTCTTCGCCTCAACACTTTCGCCTGACGATTTCACCTTCGACCCCCGACAAGAATCTGCAACTTCACTCCATCCAAAAAACACCTCCACGCCCCGTTTCCGCACAAAAAGGAAGCACTAAAGTTATCAAGATGTCTTCGACAGCTCCAGCAGAAATTCTGCGAAACGGATCTGCTGAAAAGAAGACCAAGTCGAACTCAACACCAGCAACAGTCGATTCTTCACCGACTAGAATATTCGCATAGTGTCTTCTCTCCGCAGGGAGCTTCCTACTAAAAAGCTTTTCGTACAGGCTATAATCAAAGAATATATGCAAGGAGACTGTGGCGATTACTGAGGGGTGACGCCAATGCAAAAGTCTGGTTCCGGGACCCGTTCACTGGCGTTTATGTAGAGCACCGTGTTGAGATTGGAGAAAACTAAGGTAAAGGAGAAGAAGCATAGCAGGCTGTCAGACCAAAAGGTATGTTGTTTTCTGCTGATCAACTTACTCATGAACGCACAGAGGTATCTCCATTTCCACGGCAAGGGTCTATCACAATAGCACGAGGATTTTCAGTTGCAGTGTTATTGAGCTGAGGATCAACTTTGTCCACTTCTGTTATGGTCTCTCTCGATGTCTACTTAATCAGTCTCACAAGTACCGTATAGATTGACGAAAGTCGGTGTGCGCGATACTTAAACCTTTAGAATATAAATGAGATGAAAAGATTAGTAGGGCTATTGGCTTTCTAAATATTTCTATAACTGTGAATAATTGAGTAATGTAGTTACTTAAGATAGTAAGTCTCTCTATACCGCGAGTCAATAACGAAAACTTTCACCCTCTATGTTAGGAATAGCGCAAACCGACTCTCATTAATCTCTGCGGCAGCCCCATGATTCTTTCATGCCTTCTGGAGCATAGACATACCTTTAACTCTTCCATAGTTTAAAAATTTTCCAGATAGATATGCACTCTATAACAAGACCAAATCTCTACTTTACTCGACTGGTTATACATTCGTATACTAGAAGCGGAGAAGTTACCGAGTCCAAGTGACTACACTAGCAAATAAAAGCTAGTTTCCTGTAATTAGAACAACTATAACCAAATCTCTCAATACAGCCCCACTTGGACTCTACTGCTCTCCGAACTAGTCGTCTTTTCTGAAGCTATCCATTCTCGCAGCCTCCTCAAAAGTAAACCCCCTACTCTCTTCTAAGTATGTTTCGAATTTCCCCGTCTCTTCAATAACCGCATTGAGATGATCATACCCCATCGGTTCTCTGCGGTACATAGCCAACTGTCTCGCCGTGGAAATGGTATTCCGGATCTGGCGACCGTTCATGGTAGCCTCCGCAAGCTGCGGCAACCTTTCCCGTATTTCCTTTGATTTGGTGTGGGACCCAGTCCTATCGAGTCGGAGGATAAAAATTTCCCATATTTTCAGTCGTAGGCTTTTGTCTAGTGGCGGGTAGCTTAGGGTGAGATTGATTCGAGATCTGAGGGCTTCGTCGAATGTCCCGACCCGGTTGCTCGTCATGATCAATATGCCTGTTTGAGACCGTCAACAATTTTCTAGAGCTATTATTGGGACTTATACCATTATAGTATTCTAAGACTCTTAGAAAAACTATCGAAGTATTAGTTTGATGGTGGAAGGTCCGTATCTTGTTCACAAACTTGAGATTATAGAATTTCTTTTCATATCGAAAACCCTGCGTTGTTCAAGAAGGTCGTCCGCTTCGTCCAAAAGAACCACTGTGTAGTTATGTAATATTAGTATTTAATACATTCCGTCACTAGGGGTGTAACCAACCACAATCCCAAGTTTTCCCGAGAAACAAAACGCTATCCAGATACTAGAGAATGTAAGCTAGAGCCTGTATTCTTTTATCATACTGTGATAGACGTTTTTGATTACCTTTTCCGCTTCTACAGCATCTGTTCCTAGCTCCCCAGAAGTAAATCTATATAGAGGTTTCCTAGCATACTCTGCAACACTGCCCAAAAGACATCAGCCAGGGGATCATTGGGAGATTACAAACTTACCTCTCAGCAGTTAGTGATTTTCCAGTCCCTGGCGCACTAGATTCACTATTAGCACTTGAACACTTTGAGCCAATTAATCAGCCTCCATACCCGTGAAGCAGAAAGACGAGACCATTTCCCTTTCCAGCCACAACATCAGCACCCTTTTCTGCGTCAATCCGGTTCGTTATGAGTGCGGCAATGAGCTCCTTTGCTCGCCGATCAATCACTAGTGATTGGAAAATCCCATCATCCCAGACGATTGGCTTGATCCGGGTAACATCCAATGTTGCTAGACACGAACAGTCAGTACTAAATATATTTTGATTGAAATGACCCATGACTTCGTACTCCAAAGTTTCTTGTTCATGTCGAACCCTGGAATGGTGCCTGGAAGACATAGTATGAAACTTTCTTTTAAGGGAGGATAATCCTCTTCCATTTTTTTAGGTCCAAGGTCATCTCGTTCTTTGATTTGGTCAGTTGAATGACTCGGATGCATTGCCTTGTATGTAGCGGAGTCTATCATAAATCTGGAACTCATCTGCCTTCAAGTAAGTTGTGTCCAAAAGTTGCTAATGACATATTATATACATTACTTTGGATTTCGTAGCTATCGTCGTCTTCTTCGTCGCTATAAGAGACATACATTTTCGAGCGGTATGTCCAAAACTTCTCCCCTCTCTCTTTAAGAGTAGACTCCAACCCAGGCTCGGCATACTTGATGGGATATAAATTTAGATCTGTTATTTTAAACTCTTCTGTCATGGAGGGTAAGCTGCCGATGGGAAGATGCTCAACTACGTTCTGAAAGGTTCCATTGAACGTCCACGATTCCCCTTCTATAAACCCTGCAAAATCGGCGGGACGAGCACTTTCGGGGTGTTGACTTTTGTTCCTACCCTCGGTCGACAGGTAAGACTTCGCGAGATATGCTTGCTGTTGTCCAAATCGTTCGTTGTCGGATCTTTTAACGAGAATGGTGTTGGGCGCCTTGATCAAGTCAGAAGACCACAACTCAAAATTAAGAGTAGACCTACATAAAGATAGTCTATGTATTCTGCACTTATCCAACCACTAGAAAGCAAATAATCCACTGTTGACCACGTAGTCTCAAAATGATCTCTCAAGTACTGCGCAAAAACAGACGCATGATGTTTTTGATCTCCTTGGAGAGATTTTAATGCTTCAGCGATCTCATCGCGAGTACAAAACCACCACAGATATGGCGCCTGAAACTCAGTCCCAACGTCTGAGAAGTTAGGGTGCGGAAGGTTAAACAGTATTTCATCAGCCAAATTCTTCAACGCAGAGCATAATACTGGCGAAACCATAAAAACTCCCTCAACGATCAACATGGTTGAAGCTTCCGGCACCCAAGTCTTGTGTGGACGGCGTAGTTGAGGCTGCGGGTCACAGCAGCGATAGTCTTTGTAGACTACAAAAGATATAGCTTTGTTTCGTTCAAGATAGAGGTCAAAATCAAGGATCGATTCGGTTGACCGCAAGTGATAGCCTTGCTGCCCACTTTTGACAGCGAAGGGTTCTTTGACGTATCGCTGGACCTGACGGTCGTTGGCGCACCTTACTCTATGAATCACTTGGTACCTGGGAACAAGATCACGAGGATCGTCTTCAACAGCAGTAAGTCTCTCTAGCTCTTCCAGTTTCTCGGAGGCACTTTCAAGCGCTTCTATCAATGCCTCATCCGTTGACTCGAAGCCGAGGTTGAGGAATTGACAAAGTTGTCTGCGCCAATCGATGGTTCTTAACAACGGCTGACGGAATCGCTTTTCAGTAGGAAGATCGCGGTTTTCGGCTTCAAGAGGACTCTGTGGAACGTACACAAGAGTCCTCTTGGATTGTGAAAAATCTAGATTCGTAGCCGCGACTGGCAAAAGTCGGTTTTCTCTTCTCCAGATCGCATTCTCAGCCTCTCGATAAAGAACCAAGCCCACATGAAGGTCCGGTTCCGACCCCACCGCCATTGGAGATAGTCGTTTGCAATTCATAGGGGCAGCGACTCTCTTCTTTTTCTCTGCTCCATGTATCCACTCCAGCCGGTCAGGAAACATTAAGAGAAATTCCAAGCCTACCCCTTTGCTTGTGATGGTGACTGGGGGCCTTTCGGGATCCAATTTCATCACGACAACATCGTGCGCACCTCGAAATAACTTCGGGGAACTTGCTAGAAGGCCTCCTTCACCAGGCCCTTCCCAGGCAAAGATTGAGTCATCGTCCGTTTTGCCTAGGATTTCTAGTTGGAGTCGTTGGAAAGCTGCTGACCCTTCTCCGTAGAGCAAAGGCATATTGACATTAAACAGCCCTAGAAGGCAGTATGCTTGATCTTCCAGCCTAGTCGTCTCCCTTGCCGAGGCCCAGGAGAGCTGTTGAGCCACGCTAGCTTCCCTGTAGTCAAATAAGTGAGTGATCCCAGTAATGGACTGAATCAAGTCCTTAAGACCCGATTTTGTTCCGATTTCCTTCCAATCTCGGTCAAAAAACCTGACTTCGCGAGGAGCAAGAAGTTCTTGCAGCGTCCATCCTCGGCTGAACCATTTGCTCTGCCGGAAGTCCGAGTGTTCGTCCAACGGATTCTCTTGTGCTGTGAGAACATCTGACAAATAGGCATAACAAGTGTCAGCAGCACGGTACCACTCGAACATGGAGTTGATGGCTTCCGAAAGTTCGGCGCTGCTAGTTTTGTCTATACAGCAAGAATCAATCCACCATAGGGCGGTTAGTCCCCAGATGTCCTGTCAACATAATTTTATGTACTCACAACATATAGCCAGCCATCAAGAGCGGCGCGCGCGCAGCAGCCTGAGATCTTATCCCATCCCCGCATTTGGGCACCTTTCCCTTCTTGAAGATCTTGGAACGTGACTTCTTCGGTCTCCCATCGATGTGATAGAATTGCATAGTGGGGGATCTTATCGCCGAAGAACTCGTGTATTTCAAGGTTGGACGTGTTGATGAGACGCATGCTCAACTAAAGTCGGACTCTTGAGTTGGTGATAGTTGTTTTGGAGAGGCTGAAGCTACGCACACTGGGGTTGTTCCTCCTCAGATACTTAGGTAGGGGTGGGGCTCAGCAGGGACTTTCTAATCAATTGGCTGACGAGGAACAGATCACGTTTTTGGCCCCCTCAATTGGCAACAACGTTACGATCGCACGAGATTCAGCACACCAGTGACTACTTATAACCTCGTAGCAAGCGAAAGGCTCAATGCATCGAAGCTAATCCACCCTGGATAGCTGTTGGCCCCCAAAGTTTAGTTTCTTTCTGATAATATCTCATTTATATGCAGTTTTGGTGAAGGAGCCATGTTAGCCAACAAGTTCCAAAACGATGATTTATCGTCAAACCTCCCCACTCTCATGCGATGTCCTTATCTCATCATCATCCAGCTCTTCCAGCTCGATTTCATCATCGTTATCTTCATTCTCAGCCCCCACCTCTCTCCGCCTGGACGACTTTTCGAAGACAACTCGATAAACCCAGCCCCAGAACCGCTCATTTGAAATTCGAAGAATCTCCCAGACGGCCTTGAGTCGGACAAGATTGAAGACGAGAATTATTGTCGCGACGAAAAGGGAGGCGAGGAGGTAGACCCAGTGTTTTATGGTTGCTGAATTGGGAATAATGGTTTGCATGCTGAAGATTGTTGATGCTAAGGATGGTGGAAGATATAGCTTTTTTGTATAGGTTAGAATGAATTTCCGTAGGCGGCTTTCTAGAAATGATGAGAGAGTAGATTGCCAAGCATAAAAAGTGGGAATAAGTGAGGTTTAATCAGCCAAGTCTGCCTTGAAGTATGGCCCCCATTATCACTTAATTTAAAGGCCACTGAAAGGCACTTTTTAAATACAATTTAAAGATTTGAAATGAGAATATATTAAGTATGCCTAAGGGGAGTTTGGGGCAAAGAAATCAAATATCAAACGGAGGGATAGGAAACGGGAACAAACAATTGTGATGATTGTGAGCGCTTGAATGAATTCACTTTGTAGTCTAGCGATAATAGTTTCGGCGTGCTGAGCATGGGTAATAAGCTAAGAAGGCTAGTTAGAAGATATTTCGTAGTAGAGTGTTTTCTTCTGCTTCAAAAACATGCAACTGGTACTTCAAAGGACACAGACTCGACTAGCAAGTGCGCATTGACAAAAAACATGAAAGCCCAGTTTAGATAGTTACCTAGACCTCTGGGACACAAGTACAGATTGGTTCGTTACACCTCATTCTATTAAGTCTATTTCGAGGGGACTATCATCACTCACGCTGTTTGTCATATTCTCGAACAATTCAGTCTGATATTGCAGAGTATTTCGGAGATCTCGTAGCTCGGTGACGTCTTTGTCAATGGCTGCAAGGTACGGGATCCACGCGGGATCTGCCAATTCATCCGAATGGGGTTTATAGAAGTAGCGAATTTCGCCATTATTAAAGTTGTCCCAAGCGTCGATTGTCTTCGACAAAAGGTAATTGAATTGACGAAGAACTCGAATGGTCCATTTGAAGCCCTTCTCTTGTGTCATAAGCAAGTCACCCATATTGCGAACATCGGTATCCTCGCGGGTAAATGAATACATCTACTTGACAGTAAGCAATGTCTACTTGAAAAGGTATTGGTGTTGCAACATATGGCTCAATTTGATGCACTAATCGAGAGACGGAATTGTTCCATTCCTGCTTGACTTGATCCATGCGGCATGAAAGAGTCCTCAAATAATAATGTCTGGGAGTCCAAATTGGGGGGTCCGAGAGATACTTGCCACAAGAGTGAGGATCCACTGGAGGGACTAGGCTTGAATAATGCTCGACCGTCTCACTGTGTGTTTTGCCTTTAAAGTAGACATCGGCAAAACAGTAAGCAGACCAGACCCAATCATCCAGACCTGTGACCAGGACTGAGATTTGAGTTTCATAAATGAAGTCACTCCATTGACCTGCTGATGCCGATGATGCTTTCGTTTCAAGGGGAATCACTTCTTCAGATCGCCGAAGCGGATTACCATCTTCTCGCTTTCTGGAGTCCACCACCATGAATGCCGAACGGCGCCAAGCATAGCATGGCAAGTGGAATTCTAGAGAAAAAGTACAGTATCCCGTTGTTGATGGAGACTATATTTGTGAACAGAGTGTCTAAAACATGTTGTGTGAGCTTACCCAAATGTCAACTCCTATAAGCGAACGAAGTGAGAGATAGCGATGTAAGAAGTCTCGGATAAATGCGGCTTGAAAACTAGATACCGTGAAAACGATAGCAAGGCCATAAAATCGGTCCAGATCGGTGACGTATCTAGAAAGGAATAAGTTTCTTTGCGATACAATAAGAGCATTAAGGCTTGACTACACCAGTCTTCGCTCGGCCGAAATGACATTTGGAGACTGAGGAAATCGCTATGTAGTTTTAGCCTTTGATACTTCAATCTTAATATAAGGCATACCTCTTGGGACAGTTGCTCATATAGCTGCCGAGCGTTAAGTGGCCCTTGGGACGGTCGACAGTTGCCAGATAAGTGAGTCCTAGTAACACACTCGTTATTCCGATCCTCCAGAAGTGCCTTGGGTTCCAACACAATGAACGTCTGTGTACTCCTTAAGATGTTGATATCAAGATTATCATTAGCCCCAAGAAAGCTGCTAATCTGGGTTTTGCGATGTAAATGTCGATCAATATCACCAGAGCATCGATTGTTAATGAATCTTTGGATCATTTCTGAAGTGGCAATATGAGAACCCGAGCTTTGATGGGCCATAGTTTGGTTGCCCTCGGGGTTGTTGAGATCGTGGCCTTGCTCCACATACTTCCGGTTCTCATTACGGTACAGTCTTTTTTGTCTCTGCCCAAAAGCTGGCCTCCACAGGAAGGCGAATTGCCTGTAATGACCATTGTATGATCGAGTGGCTTCCATGGAAAACTGTCATCCACCGACAGATATAAATCTCTACCTACTCAGAAGCTGAAATCTGAAGCTATATTAGATTACGATAGATCGTGTCGGAATATGTCGAGAGCCTCACCTTGAACACAGAAATGTGGCCTCTTAAACCCCGTGGACTTGAAGTGGCTTCGTAAGTTCTTCAGGGTTCTCTCCCGTTAAGTTTCTATCGTTCTTATGGCTCTTTTCCCAGTGTCCGGGGCAATCCCCACAACGTTCATGACCACACTCAATGCATTCTTCCGTAAGAACACTCATGTTTGAAATCCCACATTGACACTAAGAACATTTAGCAAGAGCAAGAGCAAGAGCACGCCAAAACTGTCCACTCACACACTCCCAAAAGTATGCCTGCGCAAATTTGACAGGCTGGACGAGGCGAAGTAAGCCTCACTGCCTATCTCATGCATGTGGATGCAGAAAAAAAAACAAAGTGAAAAGCCTGCAACGAAGCCTTACTCACCATTTTGCCTTAGAACGGATGAACTCTTGTTGACGCAAAGGCGTCGCAGGCAAGAACGATGGCTTGGTATTTCCTAGACGAGAGAAAGCCAAAGGCGGTTCTTAAATCAACCACAAGTCTTCAAAAAATTTCGGTTGTTCGAAGGTCCTGTCGAAAGCCTTTTCTATGAGGGCATGTTCAAAACTTCAACGTCCACGGGACTGCAGGAGCACAGCCTACCTAGGTAACACGAGCAACTTGTGTGCTAAGCTGGGCCAGCTACCTCGAAGGAAGCGGTGTCGCACAGGTTATGATACCACGAAAAAAGGGGCGTGGTGAATCTCTAGGGTCAACTGGAGTCGATTAATCCCTCGAATCTCTTGAACGAGAGTACCATAAGGATATCAGAAGATTCAGGTAACCTTACTTGTACTTGTACACAAGCTGAGAAGTTTTGCTGGCGCGAGGCTGCGGGCGATAGATGGTGGGTGATGGGAACGCTCCCTTCGAATATTTGAGAAGGAAGTTCTTTAGAAGAATAATGAAGAACACTTGACAGTCCATGTCGCCGTGGTCTTGTCGTGGCCCGGCACCCGGCACCCGGCCCTTGAAGCCTTGAAGACCCGCCTAAATTTTGGCGGGGCCAGGAGCGAGGAGCTGGAGATGCTGCCTTTGAATTCATTGTTCCCAGACTTCCACGTTCAGCAACTCCAAGCAACCTGCACTCAAGCTGGACTTGGGTTTCTATGTCTTTGATCCCGAGATCCGCTCATCATGGGACAAGGCCAGTCCGGCGAAAGCAAGCATGTTACGACGGAGCAGCTGAGCCATGAGCTGGTATGTTGAAGCTTGCCCCGCCGCCGAAAGTCCCGCAGTGCTAATCACTCGATTTAGGCTCTCAAGTTTGCCAAACGTTGCTTTACCCCCCTTGAACTCTACTCCTTCCAAGATGTCTTCAAAAGCCTCGCCGAGCACCAGGACCACATCGCGTACGTCAAAGAAGACACCATCGCTCGCTTCCTTGAGATTCCGGATATCATCGGCGTGTCTTCAGTTGTCTTCCAGATGGCTTCATACCTAGGCGCGTTTCCTTTCGGTCAGGACGCGCCAGTCGTGCTAGGTTTCGAACAGATGATAATGGTGGTCGTGATAATGACAGAGAGATATCAGCGGGTGCTGAAGAAAGGGCATCGAGATCGAACAAAGCTGTTATTCCGAAGCTTGGCAGTCTTCGACAGGAAAGAGCACCAAAAGGAATCAGAGGATGATAGTGGAGACAAGGCGTCTGTGACCGAAGCAGAGGCTCCGAGGAGCCATGCCCAGGGCTTTGCGGTTGATGCCGCTACAAATGACGAGGACGAGGAAGACGATGACGATCTGGCTCTAGCGGCTCTAGAGTCTCTTGATGCAATTGAGGTCTTCAGACACGGAGATGCTCCCATCGCGCAAGCTTCTATACCGTCCGATAACCTCAAAAAGCTCATCATGCTTCTCCTCCTTATAGCCCCTTTAAATTCCCAAGAAAGTCTTGCACGACATGCGGAGAGGCTCTCTGGCGAGAATCTGGAAGGTCTTCGCAGGACGGCGGACAATATTCTTGCGGCATTTGTGAATGTGGAAAAGTTTCCTGGAGTCAAAATACATCAATTTAATACAGTGATACCCATCTCATTCCCATTTCTCTTCAACGGCTTTAATCCGCTATTTGAGCATTTTCTATTTTCAAAGAACATCGACTTCACAAAACGAAAGGATGGATCAAAGGCTCCACCGGTTATTGATCCGCAGGTGGACCAACCACTCCTCCCACAAACGGGAGAAATTCTAGATTTAAATGTGTTGTCCCAGCTATCATTCTTCATCCCTGGAGAAACTCTTTTCAGACGCCTGCGTCTTCTTTACTCTGGTGGTGATGCTGGATTCTCCCTTGGAAGCTTCGAGACAAGAGTCTTCAATTGGAGAGCACCGACCATACTTTTGGTATCAGGGAATAGGATATCAGACCCTCCAACAGGCGGCCAAGAACGCGCGTTTACCGATACCCTCCATCCAAAGCGCTTTCCCGACAGTAGCAAATCCGAGCATGTAGTTTTCGGCGTATACGTAGCGCAACCGTGGCGTCAGACACACAAGGAATGCTTTGGGGATTCTGATACCCTCCTTTTCCAGCTCGAGCCCGTTCATGAAGTATTTCATGCCTCGACTATAAACACAGATTATGTGTCGTTCACCAAACCGCCCTCTTCACACTCCGGCATCTCCTTTGGCTGTCCTCATCCGAAAGCTAAACAAACCGCCGGCCTATCAGCACATGTGAATCTCGGCGCTGTTTCGCTAATGCTTGATTCTTCCTTCGAATTTGGCGTCTTTACACATAATTACACAATGGGCGGGGGAGCATTTCACAATAGCCAGACGAGGCGGAATGATTTCCAGGATCGATTCGAGATTGAGAGTCTGGAAGTATGGGGTTGTGGTGGCGATGCAGAAGCTGAACAACAACGACAGCGATGGGCCTGGGAAGAGAGAGAAGCAGAAGCCCTGACGTCACGTAGGACGTATTTGCAAGAAGGTACTATATTCACGAAGAAACTAAGCTAAGGAGAGAAGAAGAGAGGTGGCCCCGAAGGGGCCTTATATATAGGAGGTGAGTCTAGTACAGACCAGGACACGTGACAAGGGGGACGCGTCGGGGACGCGTCAGATAAGGGGGACGCGTCAAGTAAGGGGGACGCGTCAAACCAGGTCTGTGACAATAAGTACGTCTACTTAGAGTTTCTAGCCTACTTTATATAAAAACCTAAGACCTATATATAAAAGAGACGTTAATAGTTAGAAGACGTAACGATCGGCTATATATATTACTATAATCCTGTTTTAGGTAAGCGATACTATCTATAGCTCTTTCTTACGACTATCTAGGGTCTATAGTCCTTTAACGAGCTCTACTTTATAGATAATATCTATTATCCTATATACTAAACGGCTTATATTACCTATAGCCTAGCCGAAGATAATTATAAATAGTATTACTATTTTAATAAGACGATTCTCTTTACTCTTAGGCGTAGTTTATAGACGCTCTTTCTAATAGGCCTCTACTAGTAGCTAATTATAGACCCTTTAAAGATCTAGAACTACTATTACGAGTCCTTTTATAATAATCTCTAGTACTAGCTCTCGATTACGCCTATCTCTTTCCCCTTAGCTCTCGCTAACCTATACTATAATTATAGGCTATAGTTAATTACTTAAGGCCTTATAGATTAGTAACGGTCTCTTATAGACATCTCTTTATCTAAAAACACCTTTAATTAATCTAATATTAAAGAATCTATTATCTAGTAAGATAGTTAAATAATTAGTTAATAGATTATAAATAATATATAGAGCTAGTTAAACGTCGATTAGGAAGCGTATTTTTAGACAATTATATAACAGGTTACGAACGATCTATAAATAGCCTACTTCTATCTCTAAGGTCTAGGGGGGACAGGGAAGACCTTCTTCTACTAGACGCTCTATTATTACTTTTATAGCTAAGGGAAAAGGGTTCTCTATATTACCTCGACCGGGATTATAGCCCTCCTTCTACCTAATAAATAGACCTTATATTCGTAGTTTAAGATTCCTATTAACCTAAACAAGACGTCTATAAGCTCGATTTTAAAGTTAAGTCTACTTATAGCTAAGCTATATAAAGTTAACCTAATTATCTAGGACGAGGTACTTATATAATATAAATACTGTTTTAAGGTCGTCTACTATCTCTTTATCGACTTATAGTCTGTTTTAGACAAGCTTCTTTTTTAAGAAGGTTCTGTTCCTTTTTAGAAGCGACTTTATTTAGATCTTACCAGTTATCTTTTAAGGCTTATAGGCCGAAATCATAAAGATATACCTTTAATAGTTGTTCGTCTAGCCTTGACTTAATCGACTCTACTTATAGACGAATATATAGGTCTATAATATAACTAGTCCTTAAGATTAAGCCTTTATATAATAGATTAGTAGCTTATCGTTTACCTTTAAGCTTTATAGCCTGATTAAACTTCTTATATATATTTTATAGATATAAGACGTTCTTAACTTAATCTATAAGATCTATTCCCTAGAAATACTCTTATAGTCTATAATAGATCTAACTACTTTTAAAGGTCGAGTTATCTTTTCTATTCTAAATTAGTTAGTTATAGAGCTAAATTATATTATCTTAAGCTCTTTCCTAAGTCCTTTATAGACGTTTTATTCGATCTATTCTATAGATCTAGATAAGAGAGGGGATATTAAAGAACTACCTATAAAACATTTATAAAGTATTAATCTATCTTTTCTCTTTCTATTAAAGCTAACGCTTAAAGTTAGTATACTTATAATATTCTTATAGAACCTCTATCTAAAGAAAGGTCTATATAATAGGTCTTATATAATAATTATAAGCTTATAAAAACACTATATCAAGGGTCGTTTAATAGAAGAAGACTTTAATAGGTAATTATAGACGATCTTATAGATTAGGCTTTCGTCTAAAAAGAAAAATCTAATATTTATCTTAACCTATAAATAGTTTTTAGTTCGTCTTTACTTTATAATAACGATAAATAAGTTATAAAGATAATTATTTAAGAAAGTAAAGATTAATTTATAAATATTAGTTTTTTCTTATAATTAGTTTTATATTATAGTCTTAAGGGTATTGTTTATAGATAGCTTATATATACTTCTATTATCTAAGTCTAATAAGACTATTAATATAGTTTAACTAGAAATATTATAAGATTTATCTTATAAATAGTCTAAGGATCTATTAGGAGTTTATAGACAAGATTAGATAAGTAGCGGCCTAGGTACTAATCTATAAATAGCTCTAGATGTCTATAATAACCTATAAGTTATGTTTTAACCTTTAATTATAGGGATAGTTATTCTATAAGTAATAGCTTTTTATTCTTAGCCTATAATTAATTATATACCTCTATCTAAGAGACCTTTAATAGGTTTTAAAACTTAGAGCTCGCCTCTACTAGGCCTCTCTTCTCTTCTTCCTCCTCCCCCCCCTCCTCCTCCTCTTCTTCTTCTTCCTCCGCCTCTTNACTCTCTAGCCTATCCTAAAATCTCCTCTCTCCTTCCTCTAACTCTTCGGCTTCCTCGGTATAAAGCTTAGCCAGCTCTTAGTAGAGCCGGGCGAGGGCGCGGGCGCGGGCGGTAGGGGTACGGCGATAGGGGACGACTATAAAGGGTCAGGATAGCCCGTAAAGGATTTAAACATCACTTACCGACTTAGACTCTACCGGGAGCGACCCGGTCAACTATACGACGGACAGGCGCGACCTGCCGAAGCCGACGAGAGGGGCGAGAGGGGCGAGAGGGCCGGCGGGCAGCAGGGGCGGCAGGGGCAGTAGGGGCAGCGACGCCTAGAGTCCGTAAAGGTTAGTCACGGTCCGAAAATCAAGAAGAGATATTCAAAAGTATCACTTACGAAGAGAGTAGCGAGCTCCTTCACTACTATAGTGGCAGTTAGCATAGCTTCCACTAAAGAAGCCAGCCACCGACACACACGCAACCCACACCCTAGACCCGCGAGTGTAGTGAGCACACTCGGGGTTATTAATTTGACTAACAAGTTAGCCAAGTAATACCTCTAGGTTTGTAGGCCTAGTGGTGGTGCTAGTGCGGCCGGGGCGCAAGACAGCAGAACGGACCGGGACCAGCCTAGCGAGAGAGGCCATGGCGGCGGTGGGTCGAGGAGGGAGGGGAGGCAGGGCCGGGAGAATTGGTATAGCAGGTGTAGTAGCAGGGCTTGTACCGTAGGTGGCGGCGGTAAGGGCGGCGGCGGCGAAGGTGGCAGCAGCGGCAGCGGTAGCAGTTGGTTACGACATGCTACGGACCGTAAATATCAGTAGTTAGTCCGTAAGAAAGGAGCTAAAAGGGTAGATATAACTTACTTTGCTTATTTAGAAGTAGTACTAAAGAGAAAAAGAAAAGAAAGATCAAGGGAAATCCGCGGACGGATATAGTGGCTTATAGACAATACTAACCTACGCTATTGTTTATTCACTAATAATGGCTATTCAAGTCGCGTCTATAAGACTAAGCTTGCGGACGATTCACGTGGCTTACGGACTATTCACGTGACTTACGGATAGATCACGTGATTTACGGACTCATAGGATAGTCAACACAGCCGCAGCGAGCTTAGAAGCGTCGTGAGCCAATAGGCTTACTGGTAGAGCTAGAAGGCTCCGCAGGAGCCGCTAGCGGCGCCAGTGAGCCTTGGCGAACAGCTTCAAAGCTCGTGAGGTGTGATCCGGGGATGAGAAGTGAGGTGTGGGGGAATATTGTTCTGGTTCGTCGATTCACCCCCACCCTACTACCGCATTCTCATTATGAATTGCTAACGGAAAGGTATCTAGGTCGGCAGCTCGACAATGTTTAAAGGCATGGCGGATAGATTGAAAAGAGAGATTGAGGATTTCGACACGCAAGGCGCAACGGTTATCATTGAAGCTCTCGAGGACCGTCAGAATTTGGCCTGGAAAGGTGCGAGTATCAAGCCTCAGGAACGGGGATTCGATCATGTCATGGTATCGAAGTCTGAGTATGAGGAGAATTGTGCGGCGTTCGCGCATCGGAGATGCTATTGAACGTCTTTTTGTATTAGCGCTGTTTGTGGTCGAGGGTATTTGAACTTTATTCAGGGAGTAATACTTGGGTGTATTATTTGACGTTTGTTCAGTTACCTCGGTTTTTGCCTTCAAATTACTTTTTGGTTTTTCCCAAGTGTGCCGTTTTCTGTCTTCACTGGATTCTGGAAATTATTTTCAAGTTCCTCTATCTCCCTGTCATCAAATTTGCGGAAGGTCTTAAAAAAGGCCTGAGAATCAGTCTGAACTTCCTTCCAACGAATCCAACAGAATCTTGAAAAATGTCTTTGAAAACCCAAGTTCTCTTACTTCGCAACTCTCCTAATCCCCTCGCGCCTAATAATGCCCTTCTTTGTTTGGTATTTATAGCCAACTACTCAACTATTCCTGAAGACGGGATTCTGAAAGGTTCTTGGCCGACATGCTGCTGTTAAAATAAATCTCTCTCGCTGTCAAATAAACTACTGTTCAGTTGTAAAATACAACTGATGCTCTCTAGACTCAGCGCAAAAAGAGCGGACTATAAAGTTGTCGAAACTTCAAAGTGCACTCACTTCCTATCTAGAAACTCCCCTCTTTTCTTATTCAAAGAATATATCCTCACAATGTCAGATCCGCTCTTGGAACTTCAGGTACTTCAGCATTTCACCTTGGTACCGGTTCCAGCGCTCAAGTTGGGCTTCTAAATAAGAACTAAGACCTAACTTGTCCCACCTTCCGTAATTAAAAGAACTCAATAAAAATACACTTTAATCTTTTATGATGCCGACGTTTTTCAAAATTATTATACTCAGAGTTGGTCTACAGACCATCCTTCTACCTACACAGGGAATTGCATATTTCAGGACAACGCCCTGTAATTCCACTCCTTCACTCTCAATGCTTGAATTTTTAAAACCAAGACTATATGTCTTCTCCTGCTATTGTCGCAAAAGAGCGCGAGGAAAGTCTCCTTGACACATATCTTGGATATATCGCTCCTCCTACTCTGCTCCGTCAGTCTATCGCCATTCTTTCTGCTTCTTTGTCCTTACTTCAATTTGCCCTCCTCAAAAACCAAAAACAGCTTCTGTTAACGCTGTTATCAAGCATTCCTGTGCTGTCACAAGACGTCATGTTGTCAATTCTTTAATTTCTTTTTTCACTCAAACCTCAAAGCTCAGTCCTTCTCACATTTCATGAAACCCCCGAAACCTCCAGAAAGCGGCTTGTCGCAAAATGGTAAATCTAACCCTCTCTTCAAAAGCACGAGGATCACTTCACCCTTCATCCCATTAGGCATCGGCGATCTCCACAAATATTTTGTTAATCAAGAACAAATCCAAGTCCACGGTGTGACAGCGTGTCAGCGAGGCTATTATTTATACGAATCTTTTATTTTTAAGCAAAACACCAAAATAAACCATCTATTGAAATTAGAAGTAAAACGAAACCACAACATGATGAATTTCAGACATGTATCTTCTTTATTATTTATAAACTTTTTACTTTTATTTCCCAACACTAAACTGTCAATTATCATACACTTAAACTCAGCATCATTGGATCAACCAATTCCAACCCTCAGCCCACTTTGGCCCCCATTCCCTCAGCTCTCAGCCCTCCCTCCCAACTTCCAATTATCCAATAACAACCCCGTTCCTCACGTTCCTGCATGAAATATCCTCAGCCCCAACCAAGATCCAGATCTAGGTACACATATCATCGCACTGCACTACATCTTGCAGATGCAGGTCCTGAGGTAAGTACCTGCATGCGCTTGTGAGCTGTCCAGGACCCGGGATGGTGTATGCGTTGCGTTGACTAATACAATATTTTTGAGAAATTGCGGGCGCGTGCCGTGGGTTGTTACGATTTTGACAAGAAAGTAGGTAAGTGCGCTCTCTTGGCTTTCCGACATGAGTGAAGGGGTGTTGGTAAGTTAGTGTGTTCGCTCTTAGTGTTCGCTCTTAAGCTCTCAAGTACTTAACGAGGACAGAAAGGGGGGCATGAAACAATTTCAGCACCAACACTAGATTTTAATCACGTAGCAAAATTTCCAGAGCATTCTTATGGTTATGGTCTGGATGAATAATATTATCAAACAAGTTTCCATTTCTCAGACCCAGTAAACTATTAATTCCAACTCCCTTCCGCTTCAAGCGAAACAAACAAACACAATCAGTGTCCACAGGACGACCAGATCCAAAAACAAATAAATAGAGCGAAACAGATAGCCCCAGTCCTTCTTCGGTGCTCGGCCACAAGTGGCCCTGATGCTCTAGCTGCGGCGAGTCCATCGCACGCAGCAAGCACTCAGTCATTAGCCCGCCAGGATAGATATTTTTCGGTGAAGTATGAAAAAGAAAGTGCAAATATGAGAAAGCGTGAGATAAAAGGTTAGGAATTTCAGTTCCTTCAAAATGTTTTCGAGTCAGCGATTCAATCGCGATGGCGTGTTCCAGTTGTTGGGCAGCCAGACATGCTCAACGTTCCGTGACTGGTAAATTCAAGACCACAGATCTTCGCCTTCATTTTCATGTGCCTTCTCACCACCACCAGGGCTGTTGGAAAATCGTGTCTCCTCATTTCCGCCCTCCAAAGGCGGAGAAGAACTACGAACTATAAATTCAATAACATTTTGATGTTTTTTGTTACGCTGATGAACGAGGAGGTTATCAGAGCGAGTGTATGACAAGCCGCAATCCGGAAAAGGGCACTTGAAGGACTTTTCTGGCGGTGGGTCTCTGCTCCGAGAATAGGGAATATATCGTTTGCAAGAGCTGGTTTTTCGGTGTCTTTTCAGGTTTGAAGGCTTGTTGATATCTTTTCCCCGAGGCTCAAAGCCGCATGTACATTTGTACTTTGACGATGAAGTACAAGAGGTGTCGTGGGAAGAAAGGCTTGCAGTTGGAGAGTTGGGGGTGTCTTGAATGACGGGCGATGAGGAAGATAATGATCCTTCGGAATGCGCATTATTGGGTTGCGACCAGCTGTAAGAACCTGTTAGCGTGCATTAAAAAAGACAATTAGGTTGCTGCTTACTGTTTCTGACCAACGCTTTCTGGAGAATACCACCCAGGAAGATGGCTTAGATCATTGTTGGCCCTGACACCAAGATGATTGACTTGCGAGTAACTAGAGCTACTTGAGCCCTCCGCCGGAGTTGGGTACGGCCTGTTTGACTCGCACGCAGCAAACATGTCCTGTGGACTGGATTCCTGAAAAGACCCATGGTAGTAATGGGAGCTGGCGTAACCAGAACCAAAGCTTGACGATCGGGTGTGGATGGAAGCCGGCATTAATTGTTGAGGGCCCGTAGGGCTTGTTGATGGGACGCTTCTACTACTACTGACTTGACTTTCAACAGGGGAGATTGCGAGCGGATAAGGATATGTTCCGTCGCTTGCAGCCGAAGTGAGAGGAGAAAGGGTATGGTCTGGGTATACTTCATCCCTATAAGATCCTGATCCATGCATATTTTGTGTCGTCTCTCGCGGTCTGGACACCTCGTCGATACTTTGTGCAGGGGGAGAAAACTCAATCAAATGGTTTTGTTCTCCCCATCCAGTTGTCTCCTTAAAGCCGTATGATGGAGGAGACCAGTTTTGTGGTTGTTGGAGTGGAGCTTGTGGTCCCGAAGTGTAGCTTGAAATAAGTAAAGGAGAAGGAGCTTGGCTTTGGCGTTTGCCATCAACCCGTTGGTGCGTAGAATACCTGGATTCGCGATTGGCAGAGAGCTCAAAAGCCCAACCATCACCACTGAGTTCAGAACGCTCAAGCGGTTGGCCCGTTTGTTTTTCAGGAAAGGGGCCTTGTTGATAGAGCGACTGAGGGCAAAGTAATTCGGACAGTTGTGTGTCTGCAAGTTCTGCACCCGGGCTGGCAGGATGGGATATCAGTTTTTCTGAGGGCAAGTCATTGGAATCGCGAGAGTGTCGCCTTGATCCACCGACGAGTTGGCACACCTTCGATCCTTGACCGCCGAAAAAGTTCTTCGCTGATTTTAGGGACTCGGCAAATCGGTCTTTGCAAGAGTGTCTAATACGACAGCCATTTATATGACATCGGCTAATCCTTTCCTCTTGGTTGCAATCAGGACAGAGGTAACGCCCTTTCGAGTAGCCTCTTGATAGACAGGGGCAACCATACACGTGTTCGAGCATTTCCGCCATAGTAGGAAAGGGTTTCTGAAATCGCGGGCAATCGGTCAAAGGGCAGGATAGTCGTTGGCTTTCGTCGATTTCCGTCGACAACGTGCGAGAATAAGCAACCCAAGTAAGAAAGCGGTATCTTGAGAGTTTGTACTTTGGTGTAGGACGGGCTCTAACATCTAACATGAGAATGTTTCTAGAATCCAATCAGAACGGGAACAACTTACTTTAATGGCAAAACAATATTCCAGATTTTATTGACTTGCTCTTTTTCGTTTTCTTGAGAAGAAGGTCGAGGATAACTCCCCATTCCGTAGTTATGAGTTGAGGGGACTCTTGCCATCTCTAGAAGCACGCCGTCTGCTGAAGAAGATATAAAGTCGAATGGTCCCAGGTTGCCATGAATTCTCAGTATGGTGCTTCTGCAAGGTATCTGGCTCTCTAGCCAGCTATACAGTCCAGACGTGCTCGGAAACGACCATGTCGAGTCCTCAGGACACGTAATTTCATAATCATAAAAGCAAACCCCTCTTTAAGGACCGTCATTCCACCATTGTGTGTTGCTCGCGCGGGGTTTCGAGCAAAAGCTCACCGACAGTCGAAGGGGAGTGCATTGTAGCAGAGTGGGGTTTTCATGCCTCTCAGCAGATTGGGTCTGACAAAAACCTGGGAAAATGGTTAATTGGTGGTTTGTCACACCTAGACTCGAACCTACATCTGCCTTGTTCGCCCGGTCCGCCTTACTTTGAAAGTAGGGCCGTCGCCCTTCGCAGCTTGGCGAGAAAACTCACGAGGACCAGACAGGAAGAACTCAGTTGAGTGCAGATGTTCAGGAGACATCGATTGGCGATAGAAATCGAATGAACCCTTGGCAAGCTGATTGAACCATCGTTTGGTGGCATATGACGCGGCGAATAGTGTTGTTGATGTGGGAGGGTGCGAGGGTAATTCTCCATCTGCGGCGTTTCCGGGGTAAGTAGTGTGTGTAAAATAAAAGGGCGGACTAGAAGTAGCAGCCTTTTGGCACGGACCAAAATATTGCCATAATCTGTTGGTTTCAAGCTCTCCAGTTGGAAGAATTGACCTGCAACATGCTCGACGAGGGTCTTGGACGTGCAAACAATTGTAAATGGATTGAAGAGGAGAGAAGCTAATCATATATTTCTGCAGAGAGGCAGTGTTCCTCTTGACGTAGCATAGCCGCATCCCTACAAATCGCAGCTGAAATATGTTTCCACAAGAACCAGTAAATAAAATTGGTGCTACTATTATTTCCCGAGCTGAACTTCACTCAATTTTGGGCACTGATGAAAAGCTGGCCGTAATTGTGACGGGGCACTAAAAATACATGCTCGGGCGTAGCTCAGGACGCTGCATGGGAACGCCACCAACATACTTATGGAGGGTTATCATATTAAATGTTCCCAGCACTAGGGAGGGCCAAAGATAAGGCGGTCTCGATGTTGAATGCTCTCCAGTCGGATTTCCGCTGATGAAAAGCGGCGTGATCGAGTGATCACTAAACATTGATAGCCCTCACAAGACATGAAGAACAATTTGGAAAACAAAAACAAAGGGCGCGCCTGGGCGGCACGACTCACAAGTGAGCCCGATCGCGCCCTGCTGCGGTGCAAAAGTATGTGATGAGCACAGTCGTGATGCATGAGAAAGCATGGATACGTGGTGATCCTCGTTATGACCTCGGTGTGCGAATTGAGGATGGTGTTGAACGAGTTCAAATGAACTTTTGGACGAGAGGTGTGGTTCAAGTTCGAAGTTCACGCTAATCCGTTTAGAGTTAGCGCTGGTCCTGAATGGGGGTGAGCTTATCTATCAAGCCTATGAGGGTGATATGCTATTTAAGACCAGAGGTACATTATATTTAATAGCAAAGTATTGTTTTATTAATACACAGCCCATTGCTTAATGAAAAGTTTGAGACATCACGCAAGTAATATTTCTCACGTGACCTAACCCCCTTTTCTTCGGAAGACGTGGACATGTGCGACAGCCTGCCTGACAGTACAAAACGTAAGATAGCACAATTTGGGTTGTTAATACATGTTTGACATCATTCGTTAGCAAGATGACAAGGGAAATCTTCATTGGGTGACTCAAAATATCCACGACTCCACGAAAACGGAAAGACGTTCTATTTGAGGCCCGGGATTGCGTTCAGCAATTCATTCTTGCGACGGTCCGCAGAACAATACTATACTTGTGCTTTTGAGTAACGCAGCAATGAATTCATAATTCTTCATCTTTGAGCGATTCATTTTGAATC
The DNA here is from genome assembly GCA_013054445.1 of Cudoniella acicularis. NCBI lineage: Eukaryota > Fungi > Ascomycota > Leotiomycetes > Helotiales > Helotiaceae > Cudoniella > Cudoniella acicularis. The sequence goes on along the minus strand of JAAMPI010000077.1, from coordinate 29,285 downwards.
CGAATTAGCTAGTTGGTTTTATATGTTTCATGAATTGCGTAAAGTTCAATATTAAACCATTACTAGGTTCATAATTGCTCGTAAGATTGTCTATCAAATATTTCATCCAACAGGCTCATACTTCATTAATATTTGCGCTTTTAAAAGCCATTGAGAAGGTTAGTACTCTCAGCCACCGATCCCTGGAGGCTCTTTGGGTCCAAACCCAAAGCTTTCAAAATGGTAGGAGCAAATTGCTGTGTAGAGACCTGATGAGGGAAAACAGCTGGCGAGATGTTGGAAGCACTGACGAGACAGGCAACATTTCTGTCATTCTCGCTCAAACCTCCGTGCTCTGCGATCTTCGAGGTGCTGGTCGTGTAAATGATGCCCATTTCTGGAGCAACGATGATATCAGGGACAGAGGGGTCAGTGGTTGGGTTTCCAAATCCAAGATAGGTGAGACGATCCCCAGAGATGATATCTGAGATCTTGAGGGTATCGCGGTTGCGGTTGAGATTGTTGACGGCGGTGTCGAGGTCGCGTTGGTCCTCGAGGAAGATCAGGGCAATATCGTCGGTGGTCATTTCAGCCACAGGGACGCCGAGGATGGGGGTGATTAGCGCAGGATCAACTTTGCCATATAGTGTTGGGTCAATTGGTGTTTGGCCATGCTTAGATGCAATGGTGATGAGGGTTTCGTCGTAAATTCCTTTAGCTTTGAGCGCTGCGACGATTTTCCCAAGAGAGGTGTCAACAAAATCAAGGGCTGTGATAAGTTCTGGGGTAAAAGCTAAGCTGCCTGCAACATATCCGTAACTCTTTTGAGCAACGGAGACAGCCTGAAAATTGCCACCGAAAAGAGTAGGAGTCCCAGTCAAGGGTTCCTGAATTTCTTCATTGGGCACCGAGCCACCATTGATCCAAGCTAGCCAAGCATTGACATGATATGTGTCATACTCAATGATTTGTGTGACATTGGTGTCATCATAGCTTGCAATTTCCGGGAAATAGCCAACACTGAGTCCTTTGCCTGAGGGACCACGGACCATATCGTAGGAAGGGTGCTTATCTGTGTAGGCAGTTTGCTTGCCGGATGCCTGGACAACTTCGTAGATTGTGTTGACTCGAATACGTTGGTGGGGATAGGTGTTCACACATTGGCCACCGATTTTGGATTGAGGGAGGTTCAAGGGGTTGATGCCCCCAGAAAATAGTTCGGTCGAATTGTAGTCCTTGGTCTCATCATAAATCACTATCAACTGTCAGACTGCGCTCAAAATAACTAACAATAAAACACACCTTCAGCTCCTGGGGCTCCTGCACAATTTGTGCCAGTTGTGGAAAACGGTGCCCAATATGTGCGGTCATATGTATCATCATACCAGATTCCTAGTCGCCGTTAGTGAGAGTAAGTAGTTGAGGAGGGGTCTGGTATATACCATGGGTTCTTGGGCTGGCCCCGGTAATAAAGGCTGCAACACCTGGGTAGGAGTCCGAGGGAGCGGAGGTCAGGCAATCAGTATATTGATACCCGGTCTTGAGGAGGATTGCAATTGTTGACGCCGGTCTTAGAGTGGTGTATTTGTTAACGTCACTGCTATGAAGACCATCGATACTGAATGCTGCGACATATTTATAGACCTTGGAGTTGGGGACAGTAGCCAATACCGGAGCGCTCAAGGCTGCGACAATAGCAAGGGTTTGAACAAGCATGATGGAGAGACCTTTACCTGGATTGCTGAGATATGAAAGGGACTGGAATAAAGAGAAGTTTTGGGGGAGAAAGAACTGTGGTCTTATATACTATTCTTGAGCACGAATTCTGTCCTACGTAGTACCTTCAGTACTTGCGCAGGTAGGGTTAGGTTAACAGGGCCCGCGAGGAGGTCAAGCCATCAAAGTGACAACTTCGCAGCTTGGTACGCACGTTCTCGACTGACGGCCAAGAAAGCTCAATTCTCTGAAGATAGAAGGAGCACAGAAGACTTTTCGAGCTCTTGACCTGCATAGAAGCTTTTGATCAACATGCAAGGAACCAATTGATCTGCCTTGGCATGTCATCGATGCACCGTGGCGGCTGCAGCAAAGCGGAAATCCCGGGTTAGCGTTCCCGACCGATAACGGAAGGGCGGGGTTGTGTTTTAACTTGTACCAGAGAAGAAGGTCGTTATAAAGGCACGTGTTGGGAGAGGGATGTTGATTGGCATGGTGTTGTTGGACAATTAGCGGGACGGATCAGCCCCCAATCCCAGGGTGACGGCGGGGTCAAAATACCCCGCAATTGACCAATCAAGTGTAAGCTACTTTCGACCCCTTCCAATTCCTCAATAACCTCATGTCATTGACCAGGAAGCACATCATGGCTAGATATTCCTCAGCATGCCAAGTAATCGCGGTTTTGTTAAAGACTAGTCATCTCGATAGACTGCCACACGTGTCTGTTCCTGTGAAACTTTTAGCTGCTCAAAAGGCTGGAAAATAGCAATACCATCCTAGCTCTACAATCAGGCTGCATCTTCGAGCTCTCAACGAGGTTATGGGAATGGGTGGCATCGTTGACGTAGCGACGCTTCTCAAGCCAAAAATTGTGTGGGAGTACTATACGGGCAGCGAATTCTCGGACGATGCCTTGCTCAGACAGACGTCTCTCCACTACGTCTCCAAGTGGAACAACGGTTGTGGCCGAGAGATAGCCGGATATGATAGACAGTTTTATTTCCCAGGTCTTACTCTGCGGGCTGTGGAGAAAGTCCTCGGGGGCATGGACTGTCTCAATGTGCCATGTCTCAGTCATCTAAACCGATCCGAGAGAGATATCTTAATCTTGCATTTGCTTGTTTTGGTCCGCGCGCAATTGATAAAGCCAAAGCTTTTGATACACCGGATGAGTGAAAGTCTATGGTATTTCTATGGATGATGCTCAAACTCCGGGGTTGCGTTATGTATGCTCGAATAAAAATCATCGCGATTCCTTCCCAGCCTCAAACTCAGGCAAATCTGAGGCGATTCCCTCAAATTTTGAAAAAGTCAACGCGAAGAGCAAGCGCTTGATAATGCCACAGTCTATCGTGATGCGTGAACATGCAGGTGCAGGAATATGAATGCTCCCTCAGTTGCAACCCGCAATTCCATGGAATAGCAGAAAAGAACTCAACACAAACGCAAGTGGCTGAGTCGCGCGAATAGGAATAATCGTTAAACTCCAACCCCTAATTTCATCAAATTTCAGAAAACCAACGCAAAGGCAAGTGCTTCATGATACCACAGTCCATGTGGTGCGAGAATTCAAACGCCAGCAAAAGAATCAACGCGGCAAGCAGGTGTCCGTAATAACTTCATTCCCCTTTCCATTTCAAGCACCAGCACCATGCAAAGTAGTAGAAAGCAAATAGAAGGGTACTCATGAACGATACCTCGCAATCATTGCATTTGGTAGATATCATTGCATTTTCCGTGGTCTTCCCCTCGGAGTTGTCCCAAGATAGCCAACATTTGGGTCGACGAAGCAGTATCCAGATGGTGCAACAGGTCGAGAAGGCGCAACAGGCCCAGAAGCCATGTACGGCGGTGGATAGCCCAGAGTTGTGTCTGGTGGTGTTGTGAATGGAGGACTTGTGAACAAGGGATTCGCCGCCAAATTTGAAGCCAACATTTGGTCCAGTCCAGAGGAGTTTGTCATCGAGCTTGCGTTACCACCTCCCTGCTCTGAATTTTTCTGTCCGGGAATAGCGGGAAGATCAAAGCCAAAGTTGGCGAGCGTTCCCATGGCCTCATCTCCATCGTCTTCCTTCTTGATCTGCATAGATCTTATATTAGCCTTCCAAATATATACTTAAATGTGCAGCAGCAATTTACCGATTTGATAACCTCCAAATTCAACGAACTAATTCCCGGCGTTCTCAGACAGATCGCAGCATTTCGCAAATGGTTGTCCATAGTAATCTCGACATCAATCTTCTTCCCATCGCCCGCAACCAAGCAATATATCAGCCCATCACCAACCCCATATTTCAAATGGATCTTCAAAAATTCATGAAGATGGCTAAGCTCCAACGTACCCGGATTCAAATCCACATCTCTCTCAGCGACGAAACTCTCACCAACAAGATCAATGAGCGGAACAGTTGCATTCTTGGCTGCGTTGCCTCGAACGGTGACGAGGAAGTAGCAGTTTTTGTATGGGATATCGAAGGGAACGGTTGGAGTTGTTAGAGTAGATGGAGTTTCTTCCTTGGATTCTTTAGATGCTTTTGAGATTCTGGTTTTCTTCTCTTTGGGCTTGTCGGTGGCAGCAGTTGCTTCGGACTTTGGTAAGCGGCGCTTGCGCGGTTGGTCGAGCTTTGCTTCGTTTTTGATCATCCAGACGCAGGAATCCCGCACAAGTGCCTCCAGTGCATGCTGGGCCCAAATTCCGGGGACAGAATCGCTGGTAAGGATGGGGAATTTTGTGCGAAGCTCTTGAATTGCCTTATGGTGTCCTTTCATCATCTCAACTGGAAGTTTCAAATGTTAGTCTTCGTGCTGGCACTACATGAGGGGAGGAAAGGTGAAATGAAAGTGTTGTGAAATGAAAGGTGATAGACCTACCAGTACCAGTCGCCTCTTTGTAAAGTTTGTTTGATTTAAGCAATTCGCACAGATACTCATCGATTTCGTGATATTTCTCCTTGGTAATGTTGAATCCTTTGGTATAATGGAAAATGGACCACTTCTTCATTGCTTGAGGCTTTCCCTCTTTGTTTCGGTTTTCGTACCATTCTAACGGTGTGACATGAGGAGGGTTTGAAGATGAAGAAGAAGAGCTTGGTTCGGCCATGGCTTTAAAGAGAACCGAGAAGTGCTTTTGTGGGGCTGAAAGGGAGATGTTAGAGTCGAAGATATTGATAGAGATCTTTGATAGGGAATATTTAAGAGGTAATGAAGTGAGGATTCCTGGGTGGGGGTATAGGAGCGGGGTTGAAAGAAGGATAGAGTTGAGATTGGATTGTGGTGAGATTAGAAGAAGGCGGCTGTGGTTGAAAACTTTTATAGAAGTCCTTGATCGGCAAGAGTAGATGAAGAGAAGCAAGAGAGAATGGAGTGAATATTTGTGGGTGCGGGGTAAGTGCGGGGTTGAATTAGGAATCGAGGTGAATATTTTATAGGACCGGGGTTAAATAGGAGTTAAGCTAAGTGTTATAAAGTGAAGATTTGTAGAGGTAACTGCAAGATACCCACTGAGTTGGATGTCATAAACTGAAGTTTTGTAGAAGGAAGATTAGGTAAGATCCGAGATGAATAGCCGAAATTGACAGGTCCTAGAAAGAACGTTAGATGAATTCAAAGGTGAATGTCATAACTAACAATTTGCAGATAGAATATGAGACGAATTTGAAGTGAAGGTCATATATTAACATATAGCCGAACGATAGTTAGATGAATTCTAAGGTGAATATCACAAACAAAAATTTGTAAGAGGAGCATTAGATGAGAACTAAACGTGAATGTCTCACAGAAAGAAAGATATTACACAAGTTTGTTTCATCCCTATTACGTGACATAATCAAAACATAATGCTAGCATAGCTTGCAGGTAAAAGTGCATTTAGTAATATATTTAAGGTCTTGCCCCTTCCGCATTTAGCTCTCTAAGCTAGGCAATAACTCACGAAGATAAACAGTGACTGAAACTCTCACAGCAGGGCATATTTTCCTTTGGCTTTGTTTTAAATACCGATAAAGTTTAAGGAAGATCCAACCAAAAGCTACATATCAAGGCGTGACATAAGAATAGACAATCGTTGAGTTGGTTTCCTAGGCGAGTCCCTGCAATTCAGGGCACCATCGCTAAATTATAGCGTGAAAGCCCCCGAACTGGAAGCTATACCAGCGCAATTTTCGTTAAGAACGTGACCTTAACACTATTCAGTAATTCTAAGACTTTTTCGATTAGACAGTAATAAAACAATTGCTCATAGCAAGACAATAGAAAATCTGTTGCTGTTGCGCAAAATCTTTCTGAGGATGGACGATTCAGCGCTGACACTCGCTAAAATACAGGGTGCAAGACCTGTGCTCCAGGCTAGTGCAGTGGGTTGTGCCACGAAGCTAAAGTCCACAAAACACTTCAAAGTTATTAAGTAACCACAAAGTTTAAAGACCTCGAATTTAACTAAAAAGCTGAAAGATATATGTGACCTTGTGGTATTTTTTTTTTTTATAAAATTCTAATAGTAAAATAGTGATCACTTTTCGAAGTGTTAGAAGTGGATGCGTAGAGGATTTTCTGCTGTTGAAATCACTCAGAGTACACCCATAATACCGTGCAATCAGTTGGAACTCCCCCATTGAATATGGTTTATTCTTTGTGATGACTGTTTTATTATTCGATCGTGATGACTTTCTAAATAAATAAAGAGTTTTTGCGCATAGTAACTCTACGAGTCGCGATGCATGAGCACCGCTACGTGCTGAATTACAGGGACCAGCTGTCATTTCTAGTAACGCATATTCCCATAGTAAAACAAACCACTTCACTACTGCAGGAGTTCATCTGTAGCTACTTTAGAAACATGAATTAAAAATAAGGATTACGTTGAGGCTGTAAAAAACTGCCCAGATCCAATCCTTTACCTTGTTGTGTATTTGAATGCATTTAAAGGGGAAAAGTAGTGCACTCCTCACAATTGCGCCCACCACAAGTCAATACCCCCAAAAATCTGATTAATGCAGTTATCATTGGGATCTGCATTCTATTTTGAGTAGTGAAAAGGAGAAGCCAACTGAAAGCATGCAATATTTACAATCCAACATCAAAATACCCCCACAGTCCCACCATAACTCCGTCTAGAAATCGACGAAATCCTTTTTCACTAATATACCCCTCTTCCAAAGTTTCCCTACCCATCCCCTTTACTCCCTCTCCAAACCCTCAAACCTTTACGACTCCTATGCACACAATTAGCAACCCATCCATCTCTTTCAATCACATATCCCTCAACACGACTCGAGAAAAACTCACAGTATCGCAAATAGCCTCGCAATTAGTCAGCGTCACACTACACGCATGCTGACATGACGCGGTGACATGCGGGCAAGTCTTCACACAGCTTGTATAAGTAGTTTCGCATTTAGTGAGGCATGTCTGCTTCTTGTCGGCGGGTAGCGCTGAGGCGGCGGCGGAACTTGCGAGGAGGATGACGAAGAGGGATGACAGGTGGAATTGCATCTTGAAAATTTGGGCTTGGTGAAGGATAGTTTTGTGGGAAGAAACTTGGGAGTTTAAATAAGTGATTGAAGTGATTAATTCGGACGAAAAAGAGAAAAGAGGAAGGGTATTTAAGTCTGAAACTTTTTACCCTCAGCTGAACTTTCGACAACAATGCGCCGTGATACAAGGTACGTACTGTAGTGCATCGGTACCTCCCTTTCAGCTGGGCGTAAAATCGCGGTACACCGTGTGTCAGTGTAAAACATAACCATCCGGAGTCAATGTTAGGCTGCATATATTGAATTCAACACGGGACACCTTGTAAGATTACAAGCATTAATGAAAACTTGCGCATGCTTTCAATTTGCTGCCCCACATGTTTCGATAATTACGAACCTTGATTATGCACGTGGCAATGTGGCTGGAGTATTTTCAGCACCAGAAAGAGGGGAAAATGCCAATTCGTATTTTTGCATAACGTAATCTATATACATATAATTCCACCTTCTCTGCAGCGCTTACTCGGGTTTCTCAAAGGTCTGTTCGTCACCCCTTTTTTCCGGGGGAATCTCCGTGTGAAAGTAGCCAACCATTGAGGCCTGTTTTGAAGCTTGGACGGACAGACTTCTAACAAACTCAGGTACCTCGTCTATGAAGCCTCCCAAGACATAATAAAACACAACACTACGACGGGAATACAGCTGGAAATAGCGCTTCTGAACCAATTAGGCCGTCCGCCCCACACATGAAGCGAGGAAACTCCTTCAGCGCATATAAATTCAAATAAGCAAAATCTATCCAACAAACTCAGTAGCTCATGAAGTAGTTCAATGAAGTTAGTACCTTGAAAGAAAGCAGGTTGCTGGGTTGAACATTGGTACGGGCCAATGTACGAGGTTAGTGATCTAAGAAACCGCTAAAATCGTTTCTTCGTAAACAATGATTCGCTCTTGTACCACGCCTGAGATAGTCCTAGGACTGTCTCTGATGGTTTTTCCACCCGAGCGTTTTTTCACATATATATTTTTCACGATAACTATTTTGCCGAAGGTTTATATGTAATTTTACTTTTGTGGGCAGCGCGCATTTTTAAGCGAGCGATAAGGGGAGCGCACTGCCCACTCAGCCCCTTAATCAATTAAGCGAGGTCACGCTACCACTGCTGCGCCGCGTCCTTCCCCGCACGCCGAAACGAGTCATCAGAAATAGTAATCAGAAATAATCCACAACACCAAAAAATATATATAAGCCCCACTACGGACAGCCACGTCCTCCACAAACTCATCATCAACCATCAACTATGGCGCTCCTCACCCTCCCCACCGAGCTCCTCATGCTCCTCCCAAATTCACTACAAAACATCGAAGACTTCACCAACTTATCCTCAACCTGCCGAACCCTCCACTCCGCATTCGCCTCCACGCCACCCTCCCAAATCCTCCGTCTCGCCGCCGCCTCTTCCTGCGTCTTCTTCCGACCAAACCCCTGGTTCCTAGTCGCAGCAACCGCTCGACAAGTCGGACAATGGGCTTTACAAAGCCCAGAAAACAACGAGATTCTCCGCGCTGCATTTCGCAACGGCATTGATGCTCTATTCGATCTTTGCGTCGCGAAAGCAGGGCTCACTATGGATGATATCCGGCGCATGCACTTAGCGCGCTTCGAAACTATTAATCCCGTGTCTGATATGATTGATCGCATGGCGGGCCAGCAATGGTATGCCACGCCCAATTTCTGGAGTGGTGGCGTGTCCGAAGCGTACACCGTCGATTGTGAACCCATGAGAGCTTTATTTCAATACGTTATTTACGGAGAGCTTTTCGAGTCCAGCATGCAGTCATTTTTAAATCCAGAAGCATCACTACCAAAATTTGATCTGCAAACGCGCTTTGACTATATCAGGTATTGCATTCCTGACTGGACTACCTTCCGACACATCGGATGCGACGAAACGGGATTAGGCGATGCTGAACAAATTGGTCCATTTGCGAGTGAAGATTCCGAAGGAAGCAACAGCGGTGATGGCATGGCAATGTGGTTCATCCTCGAATGCGGCCGATGGAACCGTCCCTGGAAAGCAATCCGCGAGCAAATCGGCCCGGAATTCGAGGAAGAATGGCGTCAAGAGATTTGGGTAGAAGCAGCACAACTTCACGGCCTTGCAGGACTTGAAATCCTTAGACTGGGAGGAGTCGAGAAGTGGCATGAGAGGTTGACCCAGATTAGAAACACTATTTCGAAAATCAGCCATAGGCCAAAGGTGGAGAAGTTTGGCCATCACCAGAATCCGGCCTATGATTATCCTAATCTGTGGAGGGAAGCTTATATTTGCTGCTCTGGGATGTGGCCATAGGAGGAGCCTTCTCTTCTGCTAAATAGACTCTTATCTCTTCATTAGCAAAAAAAAAAACCCAACGAAGTTACAATTTCAGCATAATTGAGCAATTAAAACAAAACTATATATTATTCTTTCCAACCAAATTTTTGCAGAGTTTCTGACGCCATTCTAAGATAATCTGGAAAACCTGTACTGTATTCTTTGCAAAGATCTCTATTCCAGTCGAAAAACTCTGCTTAATAAGTCAGCAGAATTTTTCGGTTGGTGATAGGGTGGTTTGTGGTGTTGGTTATGAGAGGTATACGTATAGAGTCTAAGATTCGTTCCATTATAACCAGGTGAGTTCATTTCTTCTTCTCCCTCCTCCTCTCTTCCTCTCCTTTTCCTTTCCGTTATTCCCACCACAACATCACCTTTCTCCTTTTCCTTTTCCCTTCCATATCCCCACCTTTCCATCATCATTCCTATCTCCTCACCTCCCTTTTCCCTCTTCCCTTCCCCTTTCCTATATAAAATAAAATATATTAACATAACCCACCCTCTGATATCACCCATCTATCTCCATCAAAAAAAAAAAAAGCAAAAACAAGCCATCCCTCCCTTAAGAAACCCCACACTCCTCCTCCTCAATACTCACAAAATAATAACCTTCTTACCTCCATATACCATACCCACCACTCAACACATACTCAACACGTACTCAACACATACTCAACACATACTCAACACATACTCAACACATACTCAACACATACAACCCCCCCAACCCCCCCCTCCCCCTTACTCTTACACTAACCCCTCAACAAATATAACCAAACTACCCTCCTATTCCGCCTATCTATATAGATTCTTGAGTGTAGTATAGTACAGTGCTTTATTTCTAGAAAAGTGAGGAGGAGTTAGTTGGTCGGCTGATGGAAGGAGGTGCGGTAAAGGGGTATCAAACTCGTGGAAGAGGGAGGGGTGGAGGATTTACAATATTTGTTATGGGTGTTTGGCTTTTGCTATGCTGGTGGTTTTTGTGCCGTTGAGTTTGGTGGTTAAGAGGTGGGGGAGGGGGAGTGGGAGGAGGAGAAATTAGAATGCGAAACATGTTCCTTCGGTTATTTGAGGCTGTTTCGTTGAGTGAACTACATTTAGGTGGGATTCTGGTTATTTAGGGAGAGGGTTTAGGTTTGTTGTGAATTCTAAAATTGAAGTTAACGAAGGAATGGTATAAATTGTGCACAAAACAATCATAAACTCGATAATGGTACTTCGATTCAGGAATCAATCTAGGATTTCACCACTACTCATCTTTTCTTTCCCAGAAAAGGTGCTAACACTACTCCTCCAATACCAATTTTCAAAACCTGCTCCGACTTCCGTCTCCAGTAAGCCATGCCTCACACCAATCCATTCCCAAACATAATCCATGACCGTCAGAGCACCATCAAGGAGAACCTCCCACCTATCCCGTCGTTCTTTTCTCACTTCGGCGGTATCACTCCATTTGACGGTCTTGCCGTGTTGATCCTCCTCCTGCTGGTTCCGTTTCCCGATTGCGATATCATTTCACGATGACCTCCGAGATCGCCAGTCTCCGCATACCTACTATTCCTGTTTTCATAATCGCTTTGTCGACTTCCACGACTGCTCATTCGACTGACACTCCCTCGTATGTCGTGGACCATTTCTTCTTCCATTTCTTTGATCTTTTCCTTCACATCTTCCGTCACGGTGAGATCGGGGCGTTTGGCTTCGAGACTTATTTGATTAACCAAATGGTTCTTCTGACGAATCTCACTCCAACGAGTCAAAGCTCCCATCTCAAGCACAGACATTCGTCTGGTATGATGGGTCGGATTGCCAATAATTACTGGCCGCCAGGGCTCGTCCTCTTCAATACCTTCAGCTCGTCTAAAAGCGGAAGTTTTTTGTGCGTTCTTCCAGCGTGACATTTCGTCCATCTTGGAGTCTGGGATAATCTGCACATCTTTAAAACGAACTAAAACTCCGAGGAGGAGAATAGATAGCAAGAGAAGAATACCGGCCACAACAGCAGTTGCAGCTTTCTGGCCAAGATGTCGTTCGGCAACACCACCAATTGCGGTCGAAATCGAAGCGAGCATGTAACCAATGCCCTGGGTAATACCGAATGCAGAGGCAACACGTGGAAATGAGGAATAATTTATTCGTTTGCCGGCTTTTTTGTTCCCAGATGAACCTCGCGCCCGGCCAGTCTGTCCTGGTTGAAGATCTGAGGTATCGAAGGTTTCCATAAGTATACCGTGGCATTCCGCCATAGCAAGGTTGGATAGGAAGCCAATCAGACCGGCGAACAAGATCGGCAAAATGAAAGGGATTGGTGGTCCGTTAGATGATAACGTGTAAGCAAGACTAGCAAAAGGAAGTGTCAAAATAAATATTGCCCGCCGAAACATGTGAGAAGACCACGAGGCTTTCTTCTTGTATGTGTCATCATCAGAAATGGGGCCTTGGGGCCGAGTACGACTAAACAATGAAGCTTTCTGAAATGGGATCGCCACCATAGCACCCAACGGAACTGACATTACGCTCAAGCCTACGAACGTGGACTTGAATTTGTAATACTTCGAAGTTAATGAACCGAGAAGCTGTCGAAAGTCAGCACAACACTGCTACCTCTGTCCGATCGAACTTACAATAACGATTAATACAATTTGAGCATACATCCAAGCGACATATATAGCTATGACAAGAAATCCCGGCTGACGAAGCATTTTCATTGTCAAGATCGCACCGTAGTGGCATTCTTCGCCCCACCATTTTGGACCTGTCTGCACCATGTGCATTTTCACTTCACCCCGAGCGAGTCGACGAGAGACTTGATCACCATTCCTGACTTCAGCAACGGATTTTCGAAAAGGAGCACGTCGAACCTCCGGTGTGATGATGTTGAGTAATAAAACACCGGCAATGATTATGATGCTGATGTAAAATCCCCAGGATGGCGGGTAATGGTTGATGATTACTGCACCGATCAGAAACCCAAGGCCAATTGAGCCCATTTGGGACCATGTCCATAAACCTAGCCAAATGCCCATGCCGCCTCCATGGCGCCTGACGTCGTTCTCGTCCACAACTTCTTGATGCGGGCTTTCACTCTGCAAGGAGGCGCCGAATAGATCGGTAAGAGTTGATTTAAAGTTCATGTTGGCAAATCCCAAACAGAAACCCATCAATGCTCGAGACATGATCAAAGCCACTCTCCAATAAGCCACTTTAGGATTTCTAAATTGCCCGACTGAAAGTGCTTGTGGAAATAAAAGGGGCATGGCGAGTGCCATTGAGCCTAAAATGTACGGTTTCCGTCCATGAAGTAGTGGTAGTGGCCAGAAGAAAAATGTTGGAATGGCCAGGCCGAGGAAGAAAAACACGTTGCCGAGGACTGTGTAGTGGTGAAAGTCGACAATATAGTACTGTATGGCAGGGACTTGTCCAGCATAAACTCCTACCAGAATTCCTACGAGTGCTGTGCTAATGCAAGCGACAGCAGCACAGAACCTTTTCCGTGCTGGCCTCCAATCCCTCGCAATTCCTAGTCTCTTGTGTGATTTGGAAAAACTAAACCCTTTATAGTTCTCTCGAAGGCTCAAGTGATTCTTGCCTCTGAGACTGAATTGCTGTCTTTGGCCATGTCGACGTCGGGAGTTTGTGGTCGGTAAGTCGGGATTGGGAACATCTCTCAGCTCCACTGCCTCACGCTCTCGACTTGATTGATCAGCGTTTGGGTCCGCCTTAGAATTTTCTTGATATGGAGGTCTCCGGCTCGGTTCATCTCTGCTCGCTGCTCGGTGGACGAAGCCAGTACTGAAATCAAGCTCGTCCGTTGGCTGTGATCCATCAAGACTTATGCTACAGGGCAAGATGGACTGATCACGAGCAGAAGAAGTCATGTATCTAGATCGACCGTAAGCGGAGGAATTCATGTTTCTGGAATCATTCTGCGAGCAAGGTTTGATTTTCGAATGATCAATATCCTCCCATGAGTATGTTTTCCCAGACACTACACGAAAATCTTCATGGTTGCTCTGTAGCTCTTCAGCATTTTGTCTCAGGCCCAAGGAGCTGTCACGAGGATGGATCGGAGGATGCCGGTTGTTCTCGATATAGTCACGTACCTCTCGCTTGCCAGGCACCGACTTTGTTGCAAGCTTGGCCTTGACTGCCTCGTGATCCTCTTCTGAATAACCTCTTCTGAGGCAATTTTGCGAGAGACTGACTCTAGGGGTAAGAGTGGGCAAGGGAACCGACCCAAGGTCTCCTCCAGTGTCATCGCGAAGAACCTCGCTCTTTTTGCTAGGACTAAGCTTTCGTGGGGATTTTTCGGACATCTTTCGTGCAGATTCCGTCCTAGCTGGTGCGTTGAATGGATCAACATTCTCAAATTCAGGGGTCGAGTCCGAGAGACATCTTAGTGGTTCAACGGGAACTGGCTCTTCCGATGACATTCGTGGGGTGGCTGCGAAATCAACCTGAATAGGCTGGGAATGTGGATCAGCAGCTTTGATATAGTCCAGGTCTGCGGATGCTTTAAAGGGAGTGGGTGATCGTTCTATGCGGGGCCAGCCAGAGTCGTGCTTAGCGCGAGTCCGGTTTGCTAAGACATCCACGCTCCTTCCCGCGTATGGAGTAAGATGCTTGTATCCAGCCCCATCACTGAAGTCAGCAGAACTGTCTCCAGAAAAGCTTCTCAAGCTTTCATGCACACTGCCGATGCTTGACATCTCATCTGAGTACATAGTTTCCGAATGTCTTGGCCGAGTGCTGGCTCTGAGAGCTTGATTGTACGCGATCTCCTCCGAAAATTCCTTCCGCCCATTTTTCAAGATTCTTGCTGCATCATCCAAAATCGCAGGCATGTATGCAGAATTCTGATTATCAGCCGCTTGCCTTGCTATGATAATGGCCTCATTCAGGAGTTGTTCGAGATCATCTATGGTCCTGGTAAAGGTCTCAGGGACCATAACTCTCATATCGGCTCGTGATATATCTGTGGCGTCTCTTCCGTCCTTCGGCTTTGGGGTAGCGCCAAGGTAAAGACTTTGAACAGGGTGAGAGGGTGCCGTCTGGGACCTACCACGTTTAGTTGAGGAACTCAGACCCCTCCTAGTTCGTGGTGGGAGTGCAGTCAATCGTGGCTCATATGGCGCGTTGCTTGAAAGTAGGCTACGAAGCCACTGTACCGTGTTCTTCCGGACTAGCTTTCCGTCGAACTGGATGTTTGAAGCCGAACTTCGATCATCGCTCGGGTCAAGCAACTTCCTCGTTGGTCGATCAGGTCCCAGATACTTGCCACAGGACCCAGTACTCCTTAGCGAGTCGACTGATGATACTGAGCGCAAGTCACGCCGTTTTTCTGGACCTAAACGCTCATAGGAACGCTTGTTGATAACAACGTTTTTCGAAGGGGATCTTTGAGGGGAGTTTGTTCCCCCAATTCTGGATCCTAGAACATGGCCTTTCGACGAGCTTCGAGGAGGAATGACACCATATCCAGCAAGTGATGAATTTTTTCCCGACTCCGACAGATTTTCCCCTTGTTTATGGTTTTCAGGCGACACAATTTGTCCCATGTCCAGAGGAGTATATTCCAAGTCCTTGGGAGAAAGTGACCGGGATGTCAGATTCAGATTATCCTGAGAATCAAAATTGATTAGCGTACTCCCAATATTGGCATAGCGTTCTGGCACAGGGCCCGAAACGAAGGGAGTTCCCTTAGGCCTAGAAGGGCTTTTTTCTGATAACGTTTCCAATTTGTGGGCGGTTGGTTCTTTCTGCTTGGCTGGGGGAGGTGGCCTTATCGCGGCAGTTTGAAGTAGAGAGGGCTCAACCCAAATAGATGGCCTTTTCAAATAATTGTCGGCATCTTTTGCAGCTTGGGACAAAGAATCCGCCATGAGCCTGCGATACACTTGCGAGGCATCTTTCTTTTCAACACCTGGAGGCACAACCACTTCACTGACAGCATTCTGGACAACAACCTGTACTGCATCTTGGACCGCATCTTTGACAGCTGGTACGAACCCCCAGTACTCAGCATCCACGGGATTGACCGCCGGAAGCTGCGATAAAGGTTCCTTTTCTACAGGTGTATCAACTTTGCCATTGGGTGGCGAAATAGGTACATACTGCTTGACACCCTGGACCTGGCCTCTGACATTGTCAAGCAGATCAATGGTTTGCTGGAGTTTGTTCAAGTGACTCGCAGCCATCTCGGCTTTTTTCTCGTTTGAAGCTAATCTCAAGTCTTGGATTTGGCTTGATTCAACAACAGGGTTGTTCGAAGGAAATTTCAAGTCCTGCATTTGGTTGGATTCAACAAGAGGGTCGGTATTTGCTGGTAAGGTGTTTGAGTTAAGTGCTGGCATTGAGTCAGGAACCTCTTGGAACATTATATCTCCAGAGAAAGAATCAATTGGTGTCAGCTTTGGCGGAATTGGTAGGCCTGTATCAACCGGCTCGGCTTCAGATACAGATGGTTTGAGCAAGGGGTGGCGATATCTGGACCCTTTCGAAGCTCCTGAAAGGAGAGACGTTGTGTAGGATTTGGAATTTAGCGCACCGTCAGAATCTTTGGTTCGAATGACCCCACTAGCAAGTTGACCCTTAAGAACCGGCTCCTGGGGCGATGGTTCTTCTCGAGGCACTTGTTTGATATTTGTTTGAAGAGGGAGAAGCTGCAGTGGTTTGAGTTCGTCTAGATTTGACATCTCGCCAGTAGGTCCATTCCCATCCTTTTGCTTCCTCGCTTTGCCAATTGAAGATCGTTTCGTTTCAGGTCCAGGAAGACTGAAATTGGTAAAGATAGTAGCAGAGAAAGGCTGCCGCACAGTCTCTTTGGTGGTAACCAGCTGGGACTGGAAAGCATGCGGGAACAAATCCATGGAGAATGCGCTGCTTATCGATGATGGGCCGGAAATTTTCTGGTAGGGTTTCTGCTCGGAGGAATTTCATCGTAGCCATAGCGTGAGGTTTTAGACCTTTCAATTCGGCGTTTGGCCAAAGTATCGGTAAATTTGATACCTCTCAGGGCAGCACTTATTTTAGCAGAATCTTGTGCAAGTTTTTGTGCCACCTCTTTCAAATCCTGCTGTATATTACGGTCAACAAGATGTTCGACTTGAGAACCCGTTTTTGACCGGGCACGTTTTGATTGTTCTGATCTATCTGATTGCTGACGCCTTGGATAATGCAAGCGTCCAGGAGGACAGTCAGCGAGGAAGCATGCAAGATCTGCAGGCTGTGGTTGAGTAAAAGATGGTTGAGTAAAAGATGGTAAATTATCCTTAGGAGCAAGGTATTTGGAATCCTGCACTCCGGGAGGAGAACATGGATCACAGCAAGTGAGATCGTCCTCATGAATTGCTGCATCATTCTCTGGGATATCTGTGCTAATTTCGATACACGATTTCACTGCATTGTCTGTTTCCGTCTTGTTTTGAAAATCGATTCCATATTTGTATTTCTTCTTTGGCCCGCCAGCTTCAGAGGCAGGGCGTCATGAAGATCCGTTGCTTGGAGAGCGCCATCTGAGGAAGAATTTAGATTCGCCGTTGAGTTCGAAGCGCACGAGGATTGTCGTGTGGATTTGAATTCGGGTATGGGTTCTGAAGGCTCTTCGTGATCGATAATTTCCATCCTCAGAGTCGTGTCGATGGATGCGGTGTCCAGGTTGTCAGGTAAACTAAGTCTTCCAGAATCACTTCGAGCTAGTTTTGCAATGCTCTTCGCGGTGGTGAAATCAAATCGTATGACGGCATTCCCGTCCTCGGAACTGTGTTTCTGACCTTCGTCGGACGGGTATGGAGTACGCGGTGGGCGTCTACCGTTTCGTGATAGGAGAAGAGAACGGATTCGGGTGAGGATTCCTTCGTCGACTCGATGGGCATTGGGATAGTCGAGGCCAGTGCTGTTGGTTGTTGAGCCTCTTCGACGTGACGGATTGGCTTTAGCCGGTCCGTCGAGAGGCTCCGTCATGAATCGCAAAGAGGGAGGTCAGATAGGGATAATTGGTACAGGATAACATCAACTGTCGGAGAAAAGTGTGATAAAAGAGTGTGGTGGGTCGTTGATATGTGAGAGGGATGCAAGCAAAATGCTGTAGACAACATTGCTCTCGGGATCGGGGCCTCTCTTCAGAATAGGAAGGGACGACATCACTTGATCTGGCTGTCTACTTGTACCTAGGCAGGCCATTCATGTGGTTTTTTCGTGAGGTTTTAGAAGGTACGATCGGGAGCACTTACTTAGCTTTAGACAGGTGACTGGTCCGCCTTACCATCGAAGGTTTCAAGTAGCAAAAATGTCCTTGAAAACTCTCAACTGTACCTAGACAGGCTCCTTGAGCTGTTAGTAGACCGCACAGCACCACGTCATGCTGCTATCAGGCCTCAACAAGGCGAGGCACATCAACAATTACCATTGAGCTATCGCTGTAGGAGATGCTCATCTCGAAAGAGTACTTGATGAGGAGGAAGACATAGGATAGCCTGGATAGCCTGCATAGAGGCTCAGAGTTCATCCAATCCCACCCGTCTACTCTCGAGACATTGGCTTCCTGTAGGCTGCCTATTCGCACTCAATTGGGTAATTTCCGGTACTCCACAGCGCTGTGAATGCAACTGTCCGCAACGGCTGTCTCGAACCCCTCATTTGTATGGCGTTGAGTGATGTTGATGCTGTCTCGCGCACCCGAAACAAAGCGTCAGCCACCAAAACGCCACGGCCAACCTGAATCTCAAAATCAGCGTTATCATCTCCGAGGACCAGGGTGCCGGAAGCCGAGATTATGTCATCAGCCGGGCTTGCTTTGCCGAATTTTGGCCGCTATCAACACATCCCACTCTCGATAAGTGGACCACTGACGGAGCTCTAGTAAACAGCTCAACACCACCGGGCACAAAAGCATGTTCAGAGCTCGAACACTTCGAGCTCTGTTCGGGCCTGCAAATCACCATCCCATCATCACGCGAAGACCAATATCCAGCATGGCGAACCTTCTCAAGAAGCCAGTAAAGCTGGCTCTCATCCAATTGGCATCTGGTTTGTCCTCTGCTACCCCTCTACCCCTCTGATCCATCTGTCTAGGAATATCCCACTCTAACGACCCCTTCTCCTACCAGGCGCCGACAAAGCAGATAACCTCACTCATGCGCACTCGCAAGTCTTCGCCGCCGCCGCCCAGGGCGCCAACATAACCGTCCTCCCCGAATGCTTCAACTCCCCTTACGGCTGCGACTTCTTCACCCCGCTCTCAGAGCACCAGACGCGGACACCAACGAGCTTCTTTGGCGAAACCAGTTCTTCATTACCATGGTACAGGAATACGTGCTGTAGCATCACAACCGCAGCCATCCAAGCTCCCAATCTTTGCCGGTGCTTCGGCGCAAAGCGCCGGTAATGAGGCTGGCGAGAACAGCGAACGGGCCGCGTCTATTGTCGTTGTAGATGTCTATGTTAGCTCCGAGTATGTTCTTCTTTCTGTTTGTTCTTGCTCGGCCACTCGGCGGACATCCGTTAATACCCATCTTCACTTAGAAACCTCACCGTGTTCAATCCAGCCACATTAACAGGCATCGAGATTCCTTATCCCGCCATCTCGCTTCATGCGATCCAGCGACTGGATGACCCTTCAGATTCGAGTCAGCAGGTACAAGGGCTTTATATGCAGTTGGAACTCTCGGATCCAGACAATGGAGTGGGGGACGACGAGGAGGATGCTGTTGAATTGACCTTGATCCCTCAAGCTCCAGCTGATGCTGAACGCTCGGCAATACAGACACTTTTTGAAGCCGTATCCAACTGTTCAAATTTACACCCAGATCCATTATTTGGGGATGATGTGGATATGGAGGATGGAGATGTTGATGACAGGATAGTCTTTGAAGGGAACGTTGGATATGAGGGTATCAGCGGGCTACCGAATGTGCAGAGAGGGACAGCCGATGGTGGGCTTCCGCCGCCATTTCCCGGCAGTGGCGGGTGGATCACGGCTGAGAATGTCTCGGAATATTTTGACGAGGACGGGAACTACATCGCTGATGCGCAAAGTGAGAGCTTAGGCCAAGGCGCTGGCAGCGTTCGCTCGCGAGAGGAAGTGGAAGAAAGCAGTGGCGTGAATGGTCATGGAGAGCCTGACTCCGCGGGGAACAAACGGGTCAGAACCGACTGAAGCAGGCCTCTTTGGGTACTTTGCAGCACCAACCCCTCGGCGAACGACAGGTTGGATGGCTCGGTTGAGTTGGTTCAAATTAGCCAAAGTTGATGGGACGACTTGGACTCTGAAATGGTTGCATTTCTACCGTCTTCTCGGGTCTACTCTACAGCACGTCTCTAGTAACCCTATGCTTGGATGGAGGTTTGAAGGGTCAGTCGCCAGCGGACTCCATCATGACAGCTGTCAGCCCGGCTGGTTGAGACTTGAAGGATCGCTGCAGCACAAGCCCCCCAGTTTCCCGCCATGCCTTTTCTCTTCAATCTTGCAAAGTGAGTGCGCCTGCGTGTTGCTTCTTGCCCTTGTCGCCAAGCCAGCCCCGACTCCCAAGTCCCAAATGTACGCATATTTTTGATTGATCCGAGATGAATTGGCAGGATAGCACACGTGACACCCCTGACCCCTCCCTCTGTACTCAGTACTGTCTGTTATCAAGCCTGATAAGCTTCACCTGTTTTGGCCCTGTTTTGGCCTGTGCGTACGGCGAAAAACTGAAGCTGGACAGCCACTCGTCAGAATGAGGGCATCCGCAACCTCCATGCGGTACCCCATGTCGGGTAATTTTTGAAAGCGGGACGCGGCCCCTGTTGCTCAGTTTTTCTCCAGGTGCATCGGAGGCACAGCATGCTCAAGCACCCACTGGGAGTCGCTGGCCCTCGGACTCCTTGCCCACGAGGGACAAAATGAGGGCTGCTGGGTTGTACGCACGTTCAGCTCAAGCCCGCCAGCGACCGTTGTAACCGAAAGCAATATTGTCTGACCTGATGTGCAGACGCCATGAGTGCCAAAGATCGATGATTGCGTGCCTCCGCCCGTTCTCAACTCTTCCACCAGATAAAGATTGAGACACTCAGCAGCGCGATGCTTCGAGAAGCATTATTTATCACCCATAGGTGATCCTCACCTTCTCGAATTTCTAGAGTGACCCCGCCGTGGCTGGCTCTTTCGCCTCATTCCCATCGTGCACTTGCGATGTCGACAATCGGTGAAATCCGTCGGGGCGACCTCTATGCTTCCTCAACCGACTCGAGTATCACCAAACTAGGATCCAGTTCCAATATCTCCGAGTCCGAGAAAACGACACTCGGGGACAATAGTTCTGCTCGAACGCCGACTCCGGAGCTCAAGGTGGAAAAGGATATTTCAGAATATTTCGCAGACGAAACAGCTGGCGGAGAAGAACAAATTCCCGATGATGATCCCCTCCTTCGAGATATTCCGTGGCAGGTTCGGCGCGTGGTTAGCTTGGAGGACGACCCAACGGCGTTTGTAATCACTTTTCGATTCTTCTTCCTGATGTTTCTATTCATCGCACCCGGAGCTGTCTTGACACAAATGGACCAATATCGAACAACGTACGCTCCATATTCAGTATTCTTTGTACAGATAGCGTCACATTATGTGGGGGATTGGATGGGAAAATATCTTCCTGCTTGGCAAATTCGGGTTCCGTTCACAAAATGGGGTTTCAATCTTAACCCAGGTCCTTTCAGTGTGAAGGAGCATGTTATGGTGACAATTGCAGCATCAACAGGTGCAACCTATAACCTCGCTTTCGCACCAATCTCAATGGCAGAACTATATTTTGACACCCAGATCCATTGGGCCGTGAGCATTACATTTATGCTAGCGGTCACCTTGGTGGGATATTCATACGCAGCCCTCGCAAGGCAGTTCTTGATCAATGACCCGCAATATCCTTGGTATGTCACACTGGATAAATTTTGAACATAAAACTAATTTAAGCAGGTATTTATCGTAAGTTGGGCCAATTTTATATTGGAAGTTTCTATGTTGCTAACAGGCTCCAGGCTTTGCCAAGCCGCACTATTTGAAACCCAGAAGAAACAACGTGAATCTCCTTCACCGGTTTCTAGAAAACAGATGCTGGTTTTCTTCCTCGTACTTGCCGGCGTCACTATCTGGCAATTTTTACCAGAATATGTGTTCCCGTTTTTACAATCTCTCGCATTCCTTTGCTGGGTAGCTCCTCACAACGAAACTCTCAATTTCATCGGCTCGGGTGCTGGAGGCATGGGGTTTTTGAACCTCTCACTCGATTGGTCTACGATCAGTAATAACCAAGACCTGGGAAGCCTTTTCCTGACGCCATGGTGGACGCAAGTTATTGTCTTCATAGGTTTCATTGTTAGCGCCTGGATCGCGATACCACTTGTCAAATGGGGCGGGGTCTCATCATGGCCTCTTCATCTCATGTCAAATAGCTTATTTATGGGTATGTCTTATTTGAACCCTTTTCGATCTTCGCTAATGTCAGCAGCAAATGGGACCGAATATCCTATCCACGCTATTATGACCTCGGCGCCTGCCCTGAACGAGACAGCATACGCTGAATATGGACCCCTTTATGTTAGCGCCCAGTTGTTATGGGGGATGTTCTTCCAATTTGCGTCTTACACTTCCGCTATGGTCTGGATGGCTATTTTTGGTTACCCAGTAGTTATATCTATCATCAGGAAATACAAGGAACGGTCCTGGAATCACAATATCCAATCTGTATCCGAGCAATTCCCGGATCAACTTAATGTTCTCATGCGGCAGTACAAAGAAGTTCCCTTTTCATGGTACTTTGCGCTGTTTCTGATATCGGTGGTTATGATTTTTGGTGTCGTTGCAAAAGGAGACTTGTACATCCCTACCTGGACGGTTGTCGTTGCATTGGCAACGGGAGCTGTTGTAGTTGTGGTGCGTTGAATCATATGATAAATCCCGAGAGAAGAGAAAACTAACTTCGCCTTTAGCCTCTGGGATGGCTTTATGCAGTATCGAATTTTCAGTTGGTGAGTAAATTCCCTATTGACTTGTTATCTGTGTTGCGCCGTACTGACTTACCTTAGCCAATTGGGACTACAAACGAACTGTTATACGGAATAATGGTCAACTCCGTTTCTGGTTACAAAAACCCATGCGGCGCATTCGTATACAGCAGCATTGCTGGAAATGCATGGTATCGCGCCCAGCTCATGCTTCAAGACCAGAAGGTTGGTCACTATATGCATATCCCGCCAAGAGCCGTATTCTTCTCTCAGATCTTGGGTTCCCTAATCGGAGTGCCTATAAATTACGGCACTATGCGCTGGGTTCTGGATACAAAATCCGACTACCTCAAGGGCAAAATCATGGATCCAACGAAGCAATGGACAGGACAAGT
The DNA here is from genome assembly GCA_013054445.1 of Cudoniella acicularis. Classification (NCBI taxonomy): domain Eukaryota; kingdom Fungi; phylum Ascomycota; class Leotiomycetes; order Helotiales; family Helotiaceae; genus Cudoniella; species Cudoniella acicularis. Next base: position 6,368 of record JAAMPI010000077.1, on the reverse strand, counting down.
CTTAGAATCCTGCCTTACAGTCGGGGTGCAATACGTTTTAGTCGTACGTTACAACCCCGTCTTCAAGCCATTCCACATTCCTAACTTCTTCCACAGGGTCCGGCACGCCTCTTCAAACTCCAAATCTACCACGCCGTTCCCTACGGCTTCCTCCTCGGGGGCCTCACCCCCCTAATAATCTACTGCCTGCACCGGCGCTTCCCCAACGCCAAATTCATGCTCTGGAACTCCACCATCTTCTACTCCAGCATCGGCTCCTTCTGGGGGAACCTCTCCACCGGCGTAACATCCAGCATCATCGGCGGCTACTTCGTCATGTACTACGCCTACCGACACCATTACGAACTCTGGGCTCGCTACAACTACATCCTTGCCGCGGCTTTCGATGCTGGGTTCAATTTGTGCTTGTTGATTATCTTTTTGGCTTTTGGGTCGGGGATGATTATTAATATGCCGAATTGGTGGGGGAATAATGCGGAGAGTCCTGAGAGGTGTTTTGCGTTGCCTCCGCAGTGATTTGGGAAATGGAGTTGTAGGCTGGGATTTCTTTTTATCGGCGTTTGGCTGGGTTAAGGGAATATATGAATTTTATGGCGAAAGATATATATGGAAAATATGGATGGGGATATTATAAAATGGCGGCGAGCGATATATTATTGTATTCGCGTTGTAATTTATTAAATGTTTATTGTGTAAAGAATAGTATTACAAGGAGCTTGAAGTTTGAATTATGGATTTTACATTTCCACTTGCTATAGGGACTAGTTTCTTCACGGTGGTGGGTGCAAGGCAGAGTCAGGACGGTGTGAGATTGGGGCACGTTGCTTTCCAATGCCCATTTTTAAATGCCCTGGCAAACGGAAGAATTGTTCATGAAGACTCCCCTCAATTTGCCCCAAAATCAGCGCTGTGCATTGTGCCGTCCCAATTTATTATTCCCTAGAAAATTAAAATAATATCGCAAGCCAAGGCAAGCGCTCTAAGCGCCTCTCATAATTAAATAATAGTTCCTCTCACTATTATAACGTGCACACAGACACATTCCGAAAACGCTCTTATCCCGCTCTCTTTTAATTATAGGGCTGGCTCGCTTGCTGCGACTCTGTGCTTACTCGTTACATTCGGTACGTTAAGAGCAGGGTGGGGAAGTGAGAAGGCCCGCGCTATGAATGGGCGTCCCATTGGGTAGGAAAGGAGTGAAAATTGGTGGTGGTGGTGAGCATATTTGTGAGGTATGACAATGTATGTATATTTGGGTGAGTATTGGCTTAATGGGGAGCTGTGCATGCGGTAGTGAAAGGTTCTGTTTTAAGAGGGTACCTACATGTTCATGTGCAGAATAGGGGACAGCGGGGGTCAAATGCCCCACTAGCAGCCTGATAACAACGTGTTTCGGAGAGCGGGGCAGCAGCTGAAATGCCTCCGATTCAGCGCCAATCAAGCTCGTCCGACCCCTCCAAAAGACCCCGCCTTCTTGACTCTGCTCACTCAGCTACACACGAATGTCGGAACTTACCATTTAATGCGACACGTACTATGCTTTACGCGATTGGCTGCCGCGACTTCAGACAATCTGATCTTACTTTTATTTGCTTTGCTTGGGCTGAGGCTGAGGGGAGCTTGGCAAGCGTCGCACCATTTTATAAGACAGCTTTAGGCAGCGTCAGAGCTGAAATTGAGGCTGTTGATAAGCACTTTTGATTGAGATCGGATCACTCTTTACGGCGGTGCTTATATAAAAGGTATTTTCGGTACAGATCTAGATTTTCAAGCTATCAAACGCAACTACATAGTCGCCATGTCTTTCCTCGACAAGTTTGCAGAGAAGCTCAAGGAGCGCATTGACGACATTGAGGAAGATATCAGGGAGAAATTCGACGAGCTTGAAGGCAAAGAAGATCACAGACATGAAGGTGAGAGCAGCTACACTCAGCAATATGATGGTCAGGGTTATCAGAAACCGCATGAAGATCGACCGGAGCAGCCGGGTGAGGAGAAGGTCAACAATCGGTTCGGCAGTTTTGCACCTCAGCGGTCGGGAAATGACGCGAAATGGTTTGTGGATGGGTGTGGTTACTTCTGGGCTGTCTCTATAGCTCTTGAGGAGGCGAGAGAGAGTATTTGGATTTTGGATTGGTGGTTGAGTCCCGGTTGGTATTCTGAGCCCGACAAGAGGAGTAAGATGGCTGACTGGGGGTAGAGCTTTATTTACGGAGACCGCCTTCTCAGAATGAGCAGTACCGCATTGATCGGATGTTGCTTGCTGCTGCTGAGAGAGGCGTGAAGGTCAATATTATCGTTTATAAGGAGGTATCACAGGTTTTGACACGTGAGTTCCCTCTCTTCCCCTTCGAAAAAATCAAAGTCTGATATAAACAGTCTGCTCCGAGCACACCAAAAAAGCCATTGAACAGCACCCAAACATCTCCGTCTTCCGCCACCCAGACCATGCTCCTAGCGGTCAGGTCTTTCAATCCGAGGTCATCAGCAAAACCAAGAATTTCTTCAAGTGTTTTGACCTGGCAAAACTCCCTGAAGATGGTCTCAAGGCCATTTACGGAGCAAGCGACGACATCATTTTGTATTGGGCCCATCATGAGAAATTGTGTCTTATTGATGGAAGGATTGCATTCATGGGAGGACTCGATCTCTGTTTCGGTCGATGGGATACCAACTCTCACCCTCTCGCCGACGCCCATCCTACCAACGTCGACAAAATTTTGTTCCCAGGCCAAGATTTCAACAACGCGAGAGTCTATGACTTTGAAGATGTCACCCATTACATGAACAACAAGCTTGATCGCACCCAGAGCTCGAGAATGGGATGGTCGGATCTGAGTCTTTGCTTACAGGGTCCTGTTGTTGAAGATCTTCGTGCACATTTCGTGCAGAGGTGGAATTTCATATTTAAAGAGAAATATGATGTTCCGGAGTTCAAGACGAAATACACTAGCTTGTCTTTGAGGCAGGAGGATATACCGGATGGGTATTATAAGCTCAATGGGAAGGTGGAGGGCTTGGAGATTGGTAGACCGCAACCATCGGGAGTCTCAGTTCAACTTGTGAGAAGTTGCACGACATGGAGTAATGGTTGTGCTACCGAGGTAAACCCCTATTCTTAGTTCTCAAAGTATCAAAAATGATATCAGCTGACCAGTTTTAGCACTCAGTTGCCAATGCCTACATCGAGGTTATCCGGAACAGCAGATCCTTTGTCTATATTGAGAATCAGTTCTTCATTACTGCCACTGGTGACAAGCAAAGTCCAATCAAGAACCAAATCGGCGCAGCTCTCGTTGAGAGAATTGTGCGCGCATACCAAAATGGCGAGCAATACAAGGTCATCGTATGCATGCCTTCCGTTCCAGCCTTTGCTGGTGACCTCCATGCGGATGACAGCCTGGGAACTCGAGCAATCATGGAATATCAATACAACAGCATCTGTCGCGGGGGCCACAGTATCATCGAAGAGATCCAAAAGGCTGGTGTGCCCGATGCGGGACAGTATATCCGATTCTATAATCTCAGGAATTATGATCGTATCAATGCTGGCTCGACAATGTCAAACATCGAGCAACAAAGTGGTGTCAGCTACAGGGATGCAAGAAGAGAACATGATGATATTGTTGGTGCAGGCTATGATGGCTATGGTGAAGGAACAGGTGCAAGACCTGGTCAGCCAAATCGTGAATACGATCAGTACCAAGCGGCGGCTTCTCGAGTTCAGGACAGCGGTTACGATACTGTAAGCGCTTGTTACATGGATGGTGGGCCCTCCATCGAGGACATCCCATGGTCCGGCGACGAAGAATCGGAAATGGACGCCTTCGTCTCCGAAGGTATTTCCCCCTTTCCCCTTTCCGTTTCCAAAACCCACTAACCTCAAAACCAGAACTCTACATCCACACCAAACTTCTCATAGCAGACGACACAACCGTAATCTGCGGCTCCGCCAACCTAAACGATCGCTCCCAACTCGGAACCCACGACTCGGAAATCGCCGTCGTAATCCACGACAACGACCTCATCCCCTCGACGCTCGCCTACCAACCCGTCCGTGTCTCCCGCTACGCCACCTCCCTCCGCCGTCAACTCTTCCGCAAACACCTCGGCCTCCTCCCCGATCAAGACTTCACACGCCCAGACGAGAATTTCCTGCCTATAAACCAAGCCGGAAACATCTACGATTGGGGTTCTGAAGCCGACAATCTCGTCGCTGATCCCCTTTCCGAGGAATTCTCCCAGTATTGGAACGGCACTGCTTCGACCAACACTGCAGTCTTTGCAAGGGCTTTCCACGTCGTTCCAGCTGATAATGTGACGAATTGGGAGGAGTACGAGCAGTTTTACGGGAATTTATTCTTTGGGGGGGAAGGCTAAGGGAGAGCCGAGGTATAAGTATGGGCATGTGGTTAGTGAGGAGTTTCCGGGGGGTGTGAGGGAGCTGAAGGGGGAGTTGAGTAAGGTGAGAGGGACGCTTGTGGAGATGCCGTTGAGGTTTATGGAGGGGGTGGATTTTGCGGTTAGTGGGTTGAAGTTGAATGCTTTTACGGATGATGTTTATACGTAGATAAGGAGTTGTGTGGGGGCCAGGATGGTGAGAGGGTGAGGTTTGGGGCATGGTGGTGTATTGTGGGGTGGGAAAAGTGGAATTTTTGAAGAGGATTAGATTGGTAATGGCATATCACTGATGAGCGTTGATTTGAGCATAGGTAGGATAAATCAGTTCTTGATGATTTCCGAATCCACTCCATCTTTCAACGTGAAAAAATCACCTGCCTTTTCCACCCGAGCCTTGCATCCTCTCGCTCTGAAAGCAGAAGTAACGACTCCTTGCATCCTCATTTTTACAACCGAGGAAGAAAGCGAGTCCAGAGAAAAAGGGGAAGCGACAAAGGAGAAATCGCGAAAATATGACCTTCCCGTCAAGTTTAAAGAAAACCTTAGAAAGAAAAAATCGACACGGAACGCTGGCTTAGGTCATCGTAATTCAAGGCGTACGAGGTAGCTTGTTATCGCTGCCACTTACATGGAGAGCAACGGGGGTTTTTGTCGCCCCGAAATTCTTGCATCGCACGCAGCACGTTGTCTTTCTGACAGGACTCTCTCCAAGCATCCACCTCGCGGCATCTTTCTAAATTGTATTGCACAAACCCGTACAAGGCTTCAAAATGCAAAACGGAGAATCAAGCGGTGAAGCACCAAATCAAAACTCTCACATCATACTATTGGTCCGCACACAACTTCCGCCGTTTCACCCTCCCATAATCTACACCCCCGAACGATTACCTCACCACTTTCCCTCCTCTTCACCACTCCATCCCAAAACTAAAAATGCATAATGCACATCACATAAAAAGCCTCGCACAATTAGATGAGGAAAAAAAATCGAAAGATTTCCGGGGAGTGCATTGACTTTTTCACTCGAACGTGAAACTAGTCTCGCAGCCCTTCTCCTGCCCGGGTGTCTTTTTTCCCGAGATCTGAGACCCGTCGGATGGACTTGGTTATAAGGGAGTGAGGGCATTCGGACTTTTTTTGCTAAAATTTGTAGCTTTTTGGACAGCGACTTTTGAAATTCGAAGGGTTATTTGAGTATTTTGGAAAGAAGGAAAGAAAGAACGAGAGGGAGGGTTACACAGACTACGACTAGGACTACAGAAGTGACTAAGGAAGAGTCATCGCGGCCACTAATTCGACAAGTTTGCTTCAACGAGAAAGGCTTGAGGTCAGAGGGTGCATTGTGTAGTGTCGAATCGAACCTCGAGACCTAGGCGCGGGGAGAACTTCAAGTCTGCACCTTACTCACTGCTCCAAGTAAAGTTACCACGCAAATCGAGTTTGGGCAGGAAAGAAGAAAGGCACGAAGTACGAAAAGAGAGGAGTGGTGGAAGGAAGGAAAGACCAGTCCAGCGCCGTGCGAAGGCGCGTCTATCCGATCGAACCTGCTCTCCTTCCCGACAGACACGAGGGGCACGCCGCTCCAAAATCGATATTGACACCTCACTTCAGCTCTCAGACACTCCTCAGACACTTCTACCCCTTTTTCAATCACACCCATCACAACCACCCAGCACCTACCCCAAAACTCTCTCAGCAAGCACCCCCGAAAATGGATGACACAACCCTCGCCGCTCTCAAAACCTTACCAAACGATTTTGTAGGCCTCAGCTTAATCGCCACAGTTGCCTTCCTCATCCTACTAATTGTTATTGATTTCTTGCCGGCTTTGGGATTTGGTGTTGTTGGGGGGAAAGGCGGGAAGGGAAAGGGAGGTTTGGGGGAGTTTGAGGTTGGGGTTGAGGAGAAGGGAAAAAGTGGTTATTTGGAGGAGTTTGAGGGGAATGGGATGGGAATGGAGTTGGGGG